>LOEQ01005655.1:68313-81372 GCA_001685075.1 Bramus lutescens
GCCTGCCTCAGCGGATGGGGGAGGGAGTGGGCGTGGCTTGTACGAACAATCATACCACCAGTAGCCATGTAAGGTGGCTTACAACTGCTTATAACTCCAGCTCTGAGAGATCCAATGCTCTCTCTGACTTCCTCAGGCACTTGCACACATGTGGCACACACACACATAAGTAAAAATCTTTAAGAAAATCTATGGAATCTGCAATGAGCCATAAAATGTATAAAAATGGCCAGACATAGGCATGCAGCACGGAGGGGAGTGTCAGACAGAGATCATCATCACAAGAACAAAGCTCAGGGTGAGAATGCTATGTGTACACTGTGTGTGGTTAGACGTTATCATGGTCCTGAAAGAAACGACGAGCCACTATAGAGTTCTAAGCAGATAATTATGGTATGGGGTTTTTGTTATTGTCTTTTATTTGAGACCAAATGTTGCTATGTTCTGGGTAGACTGTTCCAGTTCTGGATGGACTAGAACTTACTAAGTAAACAAGGTTGGCCTGGCATGAGGGTGATCTTCTTGGTTTTGTTTTCCATGTGCTGAGATCATAGGAATGTGCTACCATACACTTGATTTGTTATTTATTTAGTACTATTGGGAATTAAAGCCATAACTCCACTCTGCTACTGAGCTATATTCCCAGGGTTTGTGTGAACTGTTGTTCTCTATACCTTCAAGACATCATTTCTCCCAGGCACTGCTTTTCCATAATTGACCATTGTATTGATGTAGAGCTGGGCCCCACCACTTTGAAGCACTGGGGTTTGTCCTTTGGGGTTGCTGCCTTTCTCATGTGAGCAAATGCGGCCTGGTCTCCATGGTGCTGAGCTTCTCTTTTCCTCTGACTGTAGTCTACTGTGCCTTATTGGCTTTACTTCTCTGCTGCCTCTCAAGATCACCCACTTCCTACCATCTCCATCGCCACTACCCGGATCTAATGATCATCATCTCATCCAGCCTCTGCCAGACAGAGTTAGCCAGTCCCCTGCAGCCATGCTTGCCTACATTCAATCTGTTCCCCGCATCGGTGCCAGTAAGTTGTTTTCTTTTCCCTTAAACCATAAATCTGATGATGTCAATCCAGAGTTTTAAATATACAACTTCTGGTTGCTCTTAAAGGCAAAAAGGGGAGAGGGGAGGTGTGGAGGAGGATGGGAAAGAGTGGAGGGAGGGAAAATTACGGTGGGGGGAGTGTAATGTCTAAGAGAAGAATGAAACAAAATAAAAGGCAGAAATTCCAATCATGGGAAACATACTGTTAGTTTAAGTTCCTCAAGAAACAGATGCTAAGATGGGATTAGCTGTGAAAGGTAGTTCTCGGGAGGCACACCCATTGAGATGGAGCTGGGGAATGTAGACCGTCAGACTGCTGTGCAGCTCTTGAGAAAAGGAAGTAGACTAGACAGGAAAAGAGGCTCAGATTGCCACAAAAGTTCTGAGAACAGATTGGCCAGGTCACCATGGCTCTGAGCCAGTGTTGCTATTAAAGGACTCTTTTGCCTGTTAGTTAGTTACCCAGCCCCATACCAAATATCTGGGTACATTTAGTTTTAGGCTGTGAATTATTGACCCAGGGGAAGTGTGTGCCCCAGTGAGAGCACTGTAGTAGATCCAGAAGGGCAGCAGCTCAGATTGCTTGTCACATGTGCTTGCCTCACAGGACAACTGAGTGGTTAGCTTTCAGGACAACAAAGCCAGTGTGGTTTAGCCCCTGCCCACTTCCCCAGCCTCGTCTTGTACCATGAAGCCTTTGATATTCTCATCTATATAAATTACTTCTTTGAATGTGAGCATTGCATGTTTTCAGTCCACGCCTGAATACAAACACCAGATCATTTTTGGATAGCACACTTGAATCTTTTCTTGTAGAAGAGTTCCATGGTGAAGGCCATGATTCTCCTCAGAAGTGTGTTAATACCCTTCCTTCAGAGCCTCACTTCCATGGTCATGTGATGGTTATCTATCTCCTTTAGACTGTATGGTGGTTTGAGGAGGAATGGTCCCGATAGACCCATGTGTTTAAATGATTGGCCCATAGCGAGTGGCAGTCTTAGAGGGTGTGGCCTTCTTGGAGGAAGTTTGTTAGTATGGAGGTGGGTTTTGAGGTCTTATAAGCTCAAGCTATACCCAGTGTGGCACACACTCCTGTTGTTTGCGAATCAAGATGTAGAACTCTCAGCTCCTTCTCCAGCACCATGTCTGCCTGCATACCTCCATGCTTCTTCCCATAATGATAATGGACTAAACAAATGTTTTCCTTTATAAGAGTTGCTATGGTCACGATAATAAAACCCTAACTAAGACAGACTGTGATGGGGCTTCACAGCAGAATGTGGGTCTTTCCCATTTATGACCATTGTACAGTGTGGTCCTCTGGGCATGATACAATCATTTTTGTCTTGTAGTCAGAGCAGATTTGATTGGTTCACCTATGCAAGACCAACAGCACTGGGTGATTTTGTATGTCAATTTGACACAAGCTAGAGTTATCGAAGGAAGGAGCCTCGGCTGAGGAAATGCCTTCTCAAGATCCAGTTGTAAGGTATTTTCTCACTCAGTGATCCATGGGGGAGGTGTCAGCCCATGGTGGATGGTGCCCTCCCAAGGCAGCTGGTCCTGGGTTCTATAAGAAGGGGGGTTGAAAAAGTCATGGAAAGCAAGCAAGTAAGCAGTTTCTCTCCATGGCTCCTTCTTCAGCTCCTGCCTCCGGGTTCCTGCCCTGTGTGAGTTCCTGACTTCCTTCAGTGAGGAGCAGCAATGCTCAAGTGTAAGTCTGATAAACCCTTTCCTCCCTGTCTTGCTTTTTCAGTCACAGGGTTTCATCGCAGCAACAGAAACCCTAAGACACCAGCACAATAACATTCCCTCAGCGCAGGAGTAAGGGGGAAGATCTTCAAACTCTGAGATGACAAACATTTGAGATGACAGCCCCTCCTCTCTCCCGCCCAGTCCTCTCTTAGCTGCAGTGGTCCCAGGAACTGCTAAACTAGAACATATAGAATATAGAACTCCATCTCAGTAGCTTTTGAACACTATCATCTGTGCTGACGTGGTGGTGTTTTTCTTCAATGCAGCTGTTTTTGGGGTCACTAATGTTCATTTTTTTCAAGTGAATAATTTTGTAATTATGAAATTGACAGTTTATGGTAACATGGAAACAAATCATTATAATAATAACAGAAGCCATTTGCACAGATCTAAAGAGTTTGCCATAACAAAATCAAGTAACAAATATTTTAGGCTTTGCAAAAATCTTTCATCTTTGCTGCAGCTGCTATTTTGTTGTCTCTCTTTTTTAGGGTTTATTTTTATGTATTGTTTTTATTGAGCTATATTTTTTTCTCTGCTCCCTTCCCTTCCTCCCCCTTTCCCTTTTACCCTCTCCCATGGGCCCCATGCTCCCAGTTTATCCAGGAGATCTTGTCTTTTTCTGCTTCCCATGTAGATTAGAACTAATGCTCATTCCTGATTCTGTAACTATCCCTTCATCTATTCTCCTTGAAGTAGCTCAGAGTCATTGGGTCACCAAGTTGGAATGGGATAGAATTGTTTCTCTGGTCAGTTATTGGTGCCCTATCTGGATTCATTTCTCCCCAGGAAAAACAGTACAACAAACACATCCCCACTGACTAGTCAATATTCTATGATCAAAATACGTTTCTTGATTGAATGAATGAATAAATAAATATAAGAAAGCAGACTCAAGCCCTTTAACTGCTAGGAACTTTTGGCCTTTTAAGCTGCTTTTCCTTCCTGGCTGACAGTTGATGACCTTGCCCTTTGAAGTGACTTCTGTGGAGCCTGAGAAAATGTCATCAGCTAGTTAGGGTCAAGGGTTGCTGAAAATAACGCTCCATCCAGGCAGACAGAACAGATGAGCTAAAACTGTTTTAAATGGTAGCTTCTCCGCTATCTATCATATGAGATAGTTTAAACAAAGACGTGAAGTGGTTGAACCACTTACTGGGCATTTCTTTTATTTGGAGCAAATCAAAAAAGATTCTAGAGCAGATGTTTGAGGGGTTGAGATGTTGAACCTGCTGATTGTTACAGAAAGGGAAGTTAGAAAGTGGATCCTGAACTAGGAGGAAATTAAATTTGGGTTTGCTTCTCTGCTTGCCTCCTGCCCCCATTTGTTGGTTAAGATAGGGTCTCACTATGTAGCCCTGGCTGGCCTGGAACTGACTATGTAGAGCAGACTGACCTCCAAATTGCCATCATCCTCCTGCCCCAGTTTCTGAATGCTGGGATCATAAACATGTGCCTAGCTAAGACTGATCATTACATGTTGTCATGTTCTTCTAGGAATTAAAAGAATGTGGTTTGTATGACAGGCCTGAAGTTTGCTGAACATCGTCTGTGGTGGTAACAATGTCTAAGGAGCCGTTAGGTGAGGAGACAGGATGGCTCACCCTCTCTGCTCTGGAGGGACCAAAGCAGGATAGGCATGTAGGTAAGAAGATGCTGATTTGGCACCTATTAAGCAGAGCAGATGGTCGGAGTTGCCAGGGTAAAGTACCAAGGTAAAAATGTGGAATTGGAATGAGAGATGACAGATGGAAAAATACTGCACCAGAAGTGATGGGAAACTTTTGAGGCACCCCTCAAAAGTGGGGGAGACAAAAATCTGGCAAGGATTCTTGGAGCCTGGGGAGAGTGTCTATCAAATTTGCCAGGACCTGTGGCTTTGGGCGCATTCAAACATTACTATGCTAGTGCCTCAGAGAGAAATTAAAATACAAACCTGGGACAGTAGAGCCTGGAGGAAGACAGAAAGCCCTGGGATGAGGGCTCAAGCCCCAGTAAAAGAAGTAACCAGACAGAACGAGAAGTTTTGCTGTTTTTTTTTGTGCATGAAGATTATGTTTATTGTTATATCTCTTTTTTCATAGACACATAATAGTCATACACATTTTTGGAATGCAGTATGGTACTTACATGCATACCATCTGTAATGATCAGATGAGGGAAATTAGTATAGCTGCCTCCTTAAATTTCTGCCATTTCATTGACCAAGGAAGCTTTAGATGTCATTCTTCCAGTTCTTTATAGAATGTGCCCTAAATTATTGTAAGCTGTGTCACCGCTATGCAGAAAACTGGGCCTCTCTCTCAGCTTACTTGGTTAACTTTATCTGACCTTTCTCCGCCTGTCCCTCCATACCCACTTCCTAGCTTCTCCTTACTACAGCTCCACTCTTTACTTCTATAAGATCTACTTCTGTATAACTCACACAAATGAGAATGTGTGGCATTTGTCTTATGGTGCCTCACTCATTTCTTTCGACATACCACAGTTTACTTCATACTCCCACAAAGGACAGAACCCCACTCATTTTTATGACTAGATATGACCACAGATATGTATCCCATTTAGAAGAGATGTTTCTCTCAGGCTCAGAGATAGATAGGTAGGTAGATAGATAGATACACAGACAGATAGACAGGGCTGAGATGCTTTGGGAGTTACCCAAAAATGCAGAGCAGACTTCTAAGAGCCAAGAGGAATGCTCAGCACAGATTCAAGAATAATGAATAAGGCCTGTGTGTGTGTGTGTGTGTATGTGTGTGTGTGTGTGTGTGTGTGTGTGTGTGGTGCACCTTCATTCCCAGGAGGCAGAGGCAAAGAGGCAAAGTGATCCCTGAAGTTTGAGAATAGCTTGGTCTACACAGTGCATTTCAGACCAGCCACGGCTACATAATGAGAATTCATCTAGAAGCAAGATAAAACAAAAGAATAATGTGTAAGAATGAAGGCAAGTTATGCTCAGTTTCCTGGTGCTTCCATATAAAGTAACCTTCCCCAATACCTTTCACAATATTCTTTCTATGGAAGTATAATTTATCACAATAAAAATATACTTATCCTGTGGTTACAGATAAAGGAGTTATACAATAGTGTAAACCCAGGTAAACCATCATTTTCAAATAAGATACAAATAAGCCAATAGCCAAGGGCTAAGTATGTAGCTCAGTGGTAGAGTGCTCATCTATCTCTCCCAGAGCCTTGGGTCAGATGCCTAACCACACAAGCTTGTGCACGCGCGCGCGCGCGCGCACACACACACACACACACAGACAGCATTCCCGTAACTTCAGAAAGCTTCACAAACACAGTGTCTAGTCACTTTCTGGTCAACACAGCCAGTTGTAGGTCTGATTTCTATAGACATGCATTAGTTCTGATAACTGGAATTATACAATATATATCATTTTGCTTAGGTTTTAACTGCATGTCATCTTTTGAGAACCAAAAGTGTTGTTTTGTGCACCAGTAGTTTATTCCCTTTAATTGTTAAGTAGTGTTCCACAGTGTAAAATCATTAACTCTTCACTCATCCTCTTGTTTATGAACACCTAGGTTATTTCCAGGCTTTGGCTAGTGTGATAGCTATTTTCATTGTCAACCTGACTGTACCTGGAATTAACTTAAACCAAAAATGTCTGGGCATACCTGGGAAGGATTTTTTTTTCTTAAATCATTTGAAGTGGGAGGACCCACTTCTAATCTGGGTCTTTGAGGTAGAAAGATCCACCTTAAATCTGAGCTACGCCTTCTGCTGGCAGCCTATATAAAGGACATGGAAGAAGGAAGCTTGCTCTCTGCCTGCTTGCTCTCACTCTTGCTAGCAAGTCCATTCCTTCACTAGTGTTAGAGCCTGCTTCTTTGGGAGTCTAGCTTACATGGAAAACCAGCTGAGAAATTCAGCCTTGTGGACTGAATAGCTACTAGATTCTTGGACCTTCCATTGGTAGACAGCCGTTGTTGGACTAGCTGGATCACAGCCTATAAACTATTCAAGANTGTAAGTTCTACTCCTCTAGAGAACCCTGACTAATACAGGTAGTATTATAAAGCTGCTGCAAATGATTTTGTATAAATCTTTTTGTGCATACTATTTTCATTTTTGTCGGAGTAAAATAGTTGGAATATAGAAGTAGTATATCTATAGCTTGTTTTCCAACGTGGTTACATATTCCATATTCTGCTGACAATGAGAATTTCATTGTTTACCTACTTAATATTGTCAGTGTTTTAAAAAATTTAGTCATTCTAGCAAGTTGAAAGTGGCACCACACTGTGATTTTTAGATATGTCCCTTATGACTAATGATGGGCTTATTGGTCAGTCAGTCACATATTTCTTTTTGTATTATCTCTGAATCCTTTACTATTTTATGGGTCATTTGCCTTTTTCTTATTGTCTTTTGAATTCCTTACACATTTTCTCAGCCAATTATTTCCAAATATGTTCACTGTTTCAGGTACTTTCCTATCACTGTGACAAAACACCGTGACCAAGGCACCTTATTAAAAAAAAAAAGGTTTAATTAAGTTTATGATTTCAGAGGGTCAGAGTCCATGATGGCAGAGCAAAGGCTTGGTGACAGAACAGCTGAGAGCTCACATCTGCATCTGAAGTAGGAAGCTGGAAGGCACTGAGGATGACAGGAGGCTTTCCAAAGGAAAGGTCTGCTCCTGGGACACCTCCTCCTTCAGGGCCATGCCTCTTAATCCTTCCCAAGCAATCTACCAACTGGGAAACAAGTATTCAAACCTATGAGTCTATGGGGACCATTCTCATTCAGACTCTACATCCTCTATATATTTTTGCCTCTTTTTATTTTTTTCCCCAAAAGGGGCTCATGTAGGCTAGGCTGAACTCAAACTCACTATGTAGCAGACAATGGCCTTAAACACTGCTATTCCTGTCTCTATCTCCAAGTGCTGGGATTAAATGTCTGAGTCACCACACTTGGATTGCATTTTACATTGTTTTGAAGAGCACTAAAATTTAGAGATTTTTCATTTTCAATTTTTTTCTTCTATGGCCAGTACATTTTCTGCCCTAATAAATTTTTGTTTATTCTAAGGTAACAATGGATGGGATTTTAAACAAAGCTATACTAGTTTTCTTTTTTCCCTCCTGTTAAAATGTTGTTATTTTTAGTTTAACATTATGAAGATGTTAATTTGGGAAGAAGGTAAACTGGGAAAAAATTTTGTGTAAAATGTCTCTTCACAGCAAGGTTGGTAAATGACAAAGACCTCCTTTAAAGGAAGGGATTCTTTTAAAGACTAGGTAAAAGAGGCTATGTTCTTTCATGGTTCTAGTCTGTTCAGGCCACTATCACAAAAAAGCCTTAAGCTAAACTGCCCATATACAAAATGATTTTGTTGCTCACTGTTTGGAGGAGGGAGAAGTCCAAGGAAAGATCATCTAGCCAGAATGTGGCTCACAGACAAGCCTCCTCTCCCTGCATTCTCATTTGGTAGGAGCTTGGGCTCCTAGTGTAAGATGATAATCCCATCCATGATGATTCTGACCTGATGATCTAATCTCCCCAGCCTCACCACTTAATATAATCAAACTGGAGTTAGCTTTCCATGTAGTAATGCCAAAAGGTCACACAGATTCAGATCGGTGTTTGTTGTCAGCAATGGTAGTCCACTCCCTAAATCTGTCTCATTTTGATTTATTTATTTTTTCTAACAAACAAAGAGAAAAGCATCAAAAGACAGACAAGTAGCCATCAGAGAATCTGAGGAGAAGCTGACTAGCCAGTTTTTAGAAAGGATCAAAGTTGGAGTAACTGTAGGGATCAGAAAGCAGGATGGGAGGACAAGGTTTCTGTGAGGAGGAATGACCCCCGCTGCATCTGCTTGATGAACCATCATCAAGTTTGGCTTTCAAAAGAAAATAATCTGAGCAGTCACATGTGTAGTATAAGGGCAGTGGATGGCAGTCATTTCTCAAAACCACACTCAATAGGTGAGAGGAATCATTGTTCAGAGTAGAATAGAGGCATTGCCACGATAATAACCAGGGCCAGACGCAAGGCAGATCCCCCCAGTAAGTCTATTGCCTATGTATCTTTTAGCTTGGATGTATGTCTCCTGTTTACAGAAAATTAAATAACTTACCCTCCTACCTTTGAGCCTTTCCTTCAGTCACTGAGGCTGTTGAAGTTAGATCCCTGCCTCAGTCAGATATGGGAGAGCAGAGTGCACCCAATCAGACCTCTTTAGGTTTTGTTGTTAGTGCCATTTTCAATTTTGACATTGACAGTGCCATTATGATTAGTTAGAATTTATCTTTCGAAACTAAAATGCTGATTCTGTAAAATTTATTATTAATTGAGGAAAAAAACCAGATGTACCAAATAAAATATGGATTTGATCAAGATTGGAAGTAAATTAGAAGTGACATAAATAGGTTCAGCAAGAAGGCACAGCCGGTAAGGTTGCATTCTGCCAAGCTTGATGACCTGAGCTCAATCCCCAGAAGCCAAAGGGTTGAAGGAGAGGAAGAACGCTCACAAGCTGTCCTTTGACTTTCATACCCACACCGCATCGCACAAGTGTCTACATACACGCATTAATAAATACATAAATAAAACAAAGAATTTAAAAAGAAGTGCTATGAACAGGGTTTATAGAACAGAATTGTGTATGTTAGGTTCTATGTTTTAAAAAGTTACTTTAAAAGTTATGTTTCAGCTGGGCATGATGGTGCCTGCCTTTAATTTACAAGAGGCAGAAGCAGGAGGATCTCAGAGTTTGAGGCCATCCTGGTCTATATAGGGAGTTCTAGGCAAGTGAAGGCTACATAGAAAGGGCCTGTCTCATGTGTGTGTGTGTATATGTGTGTGTGTCTCAAATATAAATATGAAGTAGAATTAGGTAGAAAAGACTAATTACTAGAAACTGATTTATTTACTGATTTACTTAAAGCACAGGTTGCACTGCCTATTTGCCAGACATGACTTTACTTGGTACCTGGAACAGAATGACCTGGAGGAAAAGCTGAAACAATAGGTTATTGCCCTTAATAACTTGCTGGTTGCCAAGTATGCGTCTGTCAAATCCCGCTTGCTTGCCTGCCCCACCTTGTGACTTTAGAGTAAAAAATGAGAATATAAAACTGGACTTTCAGGAGCTATCCTGGCTTTGGTCCACCAGTGACATAGCCTCTCTTTCATTCTCCTTAGTGCTACAGCTTATTCCAGAGAACTTCCTGGAACACACACGCGCACACACACACGCACGCACACACACACACACACACACACACACACGACACACGAGCTATGTTTCCTCATTCTTCATGCACTTATAGAAGCTAAATCTTTTCATATATAAGTACCAACGTTCACTCTCATTTACTTATTCATTCTTTCAGTAGATATTTAGTGAGGGTTTTCATATGTATTAACACTGTGTTGAAGGCTCTGGGTAAGCTGGTCTTTCTGTAAAATAGTCTGTCAGCTGTTATAGAAGTGAGGGATGAGGTTATGACTATTTTGTTTCCAGTTCTTATGGATTATTTGTGTGTGTGTGTGTGTGTGTGTGTGTCAGAGAGAGGAGGGGGTCTCACTGTATCTAGTCTAGATTGGCTTCAGACTCCTTCTTTGCCGCCCCTCCTTGAGTGTTGTAATTGCAGCTGTGCACTACCTGCCCACTCTCCCTCTCTTCTTCACCAATGCTTATCCCCTCCACATAGCACAGTACTTGGAACACAGAAGGAACTCAAAAATACATCACTGACTGGATGGCCAAATGAGTTGTGAGGAACTGTCATTCGTCCTGTAAAAAGACAGTGGGTTGGGGAAGGTATAGGACGAGAAGAGGCAATTTCAACAAAGCTGCCCACGGTTATTTAATGATGCTTTGATAAAGTGCTCAGGAGAGTAGTGTCCAGAACTCAACAGTTTCCATGGTCAGACATGAGGAGAAGTCACCCCTTCCATGGTTAGATCAGGCCTTTGCCTTTAGCAACATATGAAGATTGCTTTTCTGGTCTCCAAAGCTGCATCACGGTGACTAAAGGACTACCTGTGTCCTGCTGGCCATGTGTAGCAAGTATGACCACTAAACACATTTTAGCATCTCTGTTGTTGCATTAAAAGGATGAGGATGGAGGAATCTGCAAAGTTCTTTTTCCTATGTTGAGCAGTGGAATGTTGTGAATCCTTGTATAAATAGGCTCCTGCTTCATAAGGAGTATTGGGAAAGAACTCACTCCTGAATGAAGGTGGGGAAGGGCTGGGTGAGTCATCTTCAACAGAAACATTACTCTTGGACCAGTGAGTGGATAAAGGTAGACACCACCAAGCCTGATGGCCTGAACTTGATTCTTGGAACCCATATGGTAGGAGAGAACCAACTCTCAAAAGTTGTCCTTCATATGTATACCATGGCAAGTGCACACACACACAAATAAATAAATGTAATTATATATAACATATGCATATATGTGTATATATATTTCACTATTTCTATGAAGAAAAAAATACTGGTACATGATGACAAATCATAAAAGTGTTCTATACAGTTTTTAGGAACCACAAGTAGTAAGCAGCCTTCTCCGGTTTAACTTTTTTTTTTCTTTTCAAATAATTCTGTGTATCAGAACAGCCAACTGACTCACATCAGAACAGGTGAAAAACAAGTGAGATTCCCAACTAAACATGACCAATTCTCTAGGGTAAAGACTTCCAGCTTCATCTGGTAAGATTGACAATTGACCACGACTCAGCATACACAGTCAGTTGTGCCATTGATGTGTGTGACACCCTCCAGACTGAGCAGGATTCTCCTTCAGTGCCCCAAAGTTATATCTGATTTGGTTAAGATGTCAGTCTGTGGGGGGGAAATGGGTTGATTTTGATTCTATTTCTTGACTAGGAATCATTTGATTTTGAAAGTCTTTTGTGAGATGACATGGTAAGAGACTGAGTCAGGAGTAAGAGGCGTAGTGGTGGAGGAAAGGAGATGAAGCCTCTTTGGTGTACCTTTAAAACTATTATTTATTTGTGTGTGTGTGTGTGTATGTAGGAGCACATGCTACCACATGGATGGTGTTATAACATGGATGCAGAGGTCAGAGGACAGCTTGTGGGAGTTGATTCTCTCTTTCCATCATGTGGGTTCTAGGGATCAAACTTAAGTTGTCAGTTTTGGTGGCAAATGCTTTTTCCGGATAAGTCCTCCCACCTCTCAACAGCCTGGTAACGAATCTTTTTAAATCAAGAAACAAACAAAACAACAGCATCTGTATTCATCCTGGAAGGCAAACCTGAAGGCTGTGTAGAGAACTGGTGCCATTTCAGCCAGGTAGCCCCCTCCAGGAAACAGGACAGCTGAGCCTTGGGTAGGCAAACAATGCTGTCCTTAGGACTCTCTATGGCTCTAGGCTATGACCTGCTTACCGGTGTATTGTATTTGCAAGGCTGTGACTGGGGCCATGAGATAATGGTGACAATGCTGCTGACTAGGAAGTCCTTAGTGACAGGCAGCAGGACTGTGAATGGGCAGAATGCCGGAAGGGTAGCAGGTTTAGCGCCACCAGCTCAGCTCTGTTGTTGCCAGACCAAAGGGCCTGCCCCTTCTCATCTTGATCTGTGTTAATGGCATCTCAATTTTACCTGTCTCCCAACTTAGAAATCTTAGTGTTTTTCTCACCTCCTTTCTCTCACCCCCCCACATACAGTCAGCTGCCGAATCTTGCTGTTTCTAATTTTAAAATGTCACTTGATTCTCTCTCTCTCTCTCTCTCTCTCTCTCTCTCAAATCCTATGCTATTTCCTTAAAATAGGCCTCATCAGATCTTCTTTGGACTGTTACTGTAGCAGCCCTATCATCTGGTTCTCTGATAACAGATTCTGCCATCCAGATTCTTCACATTGTTCTCTGTTTCACTGAGAACAAAGCCTTTGAAGTCATTTTTTTTTCCCGGTAAAAGAGCCTGTTGTCTCTCGTGCCCCTTGCATTCAAACCCTATAGCTAGTCTCCAATGTTGAAATAATTGATCCCCAGTTAGTGACTCTGTTTGTGTAAATTTAGGAGGTGTGCCCCTTGGGCTAGGTTTTGATTTTGAAAAGCATCTATAAGTTCCCAGCATGCTCTTCTGCTGCCCGGTTGTTTTCCTAAGAAGCTTCTGTTCCACATACCATGCCTGCTAATTGCTGCCATAACTGACTCCTATCCCTCTGGAATAATTTTTTTAAAAATATTTATTTATTATGTATACAATATTCTGTCCGTGTGTATGCCT
>LOEQ01005656.1:35620-46937 GCA_001685075.1 Bramus lutescens
GCCTTGAACTCACAGAGATTCGCCTGACTCTGCCTCCCAAGTGCTGGGATTAAAGGCATGCGTCACCACTGCCTGGCTGTACCCCATTTTAAATTGGATTATTTGATATTTTGATGTCTGATTTCTTGAGTTCTTTATATATTTTGGAGATCAGTCCTCTGTCTGATGTGGAACTAGTAAAGATCTTTTCCTATTCAGGAGGCTGTCTTTTTGTCTTATTAACTGTGTCCTTTGCTTCACAGAAGCTTCTCATTTTCAGGAGGTCCCATTTATTTGTTGTTGCTCTCAGTGTCTGTGCTACTGAGGTTATATTTAGGAAGTAGTCTACTGTGCCCATGCATTGAAGGCTACTTCCCACTTTTTCTTCTATCAGGTTCAGTGTGATCAGATTTATATTGAAGTCTTTAGTGCATGTGGACTTGAATTTTGTGCATGGGGATAGATATGGGTCTATTTGCATTCTTCTACATGCTGACATCCAGTTATGCCAACACCATTTGTTGAAGATGCTTTTCTTTCACATTGTATAATTTTATCTTCTTTGCCAAAAATCAGGTGTTCATAGACATGTGGATTGATATCTGGGTCTTCAATTTGATTTAATTGTCAACCTTTCTGTTTTTATGCCAGTACTAGGCTGTTTTCATTACTGTAGCTCTATAATAGAGCTTGATAGAGGGATGGTGATGCCTCTAGAAGTTCCTTTATTATGCAGGGTTGTTTTGGCTGTCATGGGTTTTTTGTTTTTCCATATGTTATTGTTCTTTTGTGCTCTGTGTAGAATTGTGCTGATTTTGATTACATTGAATTTGTAGATTGCTTTAGGGAAGATGGCCATTTTTACTATGTTGATCCTACCTACCCAAGAGCATGGGAGATCTTCTTCAATTTCATTCTTCAAAGATGGAGAGTTCTTGTCGAACAGTTCTTTCACTTGTTTGGTTATTGTTACCCCAAGATATTTTATGTTTTTTGTGGTTATTGTAAATGGTGCTATTTCTCTGATTTATTTCTCAATTTCTTTATCATTCATATATAGGAGAGCTACTGATTTTTTTTAAGTTGATCTTGTATCCTGTCACATTACTGAAGGTGTTTATCAGCTGTAGGATGTTCCTGGTAGAATTCTTGGGGTCACTTATGTATACTATCATATCATCTGCAAATAGCAAATTTTGACTTCTTTCTTTCCAATTTGTATCCACTTGATCTCCTTTTCTTGTCTTATTGCTATAGTCAGAACTTCAGGAACTATATTGAATAGATATGGAGAGAGTGGTCAGCCTTGTCTTGTTCCTGATTTTAGTGGAATCCCTTGGAGTTTATCTCCATTTAATTTGATGCTGGCTGTCAACTTGCTGTGTATTGTTTTAATTTTGTTTAGATATGTTCCTTATATCCCTGATCTCGCCAAGACCTTTACCATAAAGGGGTGTTGGATTTTGTCAAATGCTTTTTCAGCATCTAGTGAGATATGTTTTTTCTTTCAGTTTATTTATATAGTGTATTACATTGATGGATTTTCATATGTTGCACCATCCCTGCATCTCTGGGATGAAGCCGACTTGGTCGTGGTGGATGATTTTTTTATGTGTTCTTGTACTCAATTTGGCCTTATGTTACTGAATATTTTTGCATCATTGTTCATGCATGAGATTTATCTGTAATTCTCTTTCTTGGTTGAGTCTTTGTGATTTCTGTATTAGGGTAACTGTAGCTTCATAGAAAGAGCTTGGCAATGTTCCTTTTGTTTCTATTATGTGGAACAATTTGAGGAGTATAGGTATTACCTCTTCTTTGAATTTCTGGTAGAATTCTGTGGTAAAACCATCGGGCCTTGGGCTTTTTTTAGTTGGGAGGCTTTTGATGACAACGTCTATTTCTTTGCAGGTTATAGGTCTATTTTATTGTTCACCTGATCTTTATTTAATTTTGGTATGTGATACCTATCCAGAAAATTGTCCATTTCCTTTACATTTTCCAATTTTGTGGCATGCAGGTTTTTGTAGTATGACCTAATGATTCTCTGGATTTCCTCAGTCTCTGTTGATATGTCCTCCTTTTCATTTCTGATTTTGTTAATTGGATCCTCTCTCTCTGCCTTTTGATTAGTTTAGATAAGGGTTTGTCTGTCTTGTTGATTTTTTTTTCAAAGAACCAGCTCTTTGTTTTATTGATTCTTTGTATTGTTTTCTTTGTTTCTATTTTATTGATTTTGGCCCTCAATTTGATTATTTCCTGTCTTCTACTCCTCCTGAGTGAGTCTGCCTCTTTTTGTTCTAGAGCTTTCAGGTGTGTTGTTAAGTCAGTAGTGTGAGATTTCTCCACTTTCTTTATGTAGGGCTTTAATGTTATGAACTTTCTTCTTATCACTGCTTTCATAGTGTCCCATAGGTTTGGGTATGTTGTGCCTTAATTTTCGTTGAATTCTAGGAGTATTAATTTCTTTCTGTCTTTCTTCCTTGACACAGGGATGATTTAATTGAGCACTGTTCAATTTCCATGAGTTTGTAGGCATTCTTTAATTAATGTTGTTGTTGAATTCTAACTTTAAACCATGGTAATCCGATAAGATACAGGAGGTTATTCTAATTGTTATTGTATCTGTTGAGGTTTGCTTTGTTACCAAGAATGTGATCAGTTTTACAGAAGGTTCCATGAGGTGCTGAGAAGGTATATTCTTTTGTGTTTGGGTGAAATGTTCTGTAGATGTCCATTTGAGTCATGATATCTGTTAATTCTCGTACTTCTCTGTTATGTTTCTGTCTGGTTGATCTGTCCATTGGTGAGAGTTGGGTGTTGAAGTCTCCTACTATTAGCGTGTGGGGTTTGATGTGCAATTTAAGCTTTAGTAATGTTACTTTTACATATGTGGGTGCTCTTGTATTTGGGGCATAAATGTTCAGGATTGAGACTTCATCTTGATGGATTTTTTCCTGTAATGAGTATGAAGTGTCCTTCTCCATCTCTTCTTATTGATTTTAGTTTTAAATCTATTTTGTTAGATAGCTATACTTGCTTATTTCTTAAGTTCATTTGATTGGAAAATCTTTTCCCATTCCTTTTTCTTTGAGGTAATGTCTCTCTTTGAGGTTGAGGTGTGTTTCTTGTATATAGCAGAAAGATATATCCTGCTTTTGTATCCATTCTGTTACCATGTTTCTTTTTATAGGTGAATTGAGTCCATTTATATTAAGAGATATTAATGACCAGTGGTTGTTAATTCCTGTTATTTTTCAGTGGTAGTGGTTGAGTGTTCCCTTTCTTTGGGGTTTGCTGGTGGGAAGTTACCGATTGCCTGTGTCTTTGCCGGTGCCATTAGCTTCCTTGGGTTGAGGTTTTCCTTCCAGTACTTTCTGTAAGGTTGGATTTATGGATAGGTATTGTTTAAATCTGGTTTTTGTCATGGAATATTTTGTTTTCTCCATTGATGGTAAGTGTATGTATTGCCAGGTATAGTAGCCTGAACTTGCATCCTTGGTCTCTTGGTGACTGCAGCACATCTGTCTAGTTCCTTCTAGCTTTCATGGTTTCCATTAAGAAGTCGGGTATAATTCTGATAGGTCTGCCTTTATATGTTACTTGGCTTTTTTTCTTTGCAGCTCTTAATATTCTTTATTTTGTATGTTTTGCATTTTCATTATTATATGGCGAGGGGACTTTTTTTTTTTGTCCAATCTATTTGGTGTTCTGCAAGCTTCTTGTCCTTTCACAGGCATGTCATTTTTTAGGTCAGAAATATTTTTCTATGATTTTGTTGAATATATTTTCTCTGCCTTTGAGCTGGAGTTCTACTTCCCTCTTTCCCTATTATTCTTAGATTTGGTCTCTTCATGGTGTCTGAGATTTCCTGGATGTTTTGTGTTAAGAGTTTTGATAGATGAGTCTATTTCTTCTATAGTATCTTCAACATTTATGATTCTCTCTTCCATCTCGTATTCTGTTGTTATGCTTGCATTGGTAGTTCCTGTTCATTTACCAAGATTTTCCATTTCCAGAATTTCCTCATTTTATGTTTTCTTTATTGCCTCTTTCAGTTTTCAAATCTTGAACTGTTTCCTTCACCTGTTTGATTGCTTTTTCTTTGCTTCCTTGTCTTTCTTTAAGATATTTATTGATTTCTTCCAAGTTTTTGTTTGTCTTTTTCTCCAATAATTTTAGGGATTTTTTTTTATTTCATCTTCATAAATATATATTTAAGATCATTTTCTTCTGCTTCTTCTTGGTTAGGATCATCAGGTTCTGACATTACCATGTTGCTTTTAAGATTTTTGAATGAATTTTTGCAATGGTGCCTACCCATTTCTTCCTCTGTTGGAGCCGACAGTGTCTTTGCTTCTTGTTCCAATTTTTGCAGTTGCTGTCTGTGTCTTAGGGAGCTGCACTTTGCTCTGTGCAGTCTCTGTCTCTGTCTCAGGGAGCCGCTGAGGTTTCTCTTTGTTTACTCTGTGCGGTTGCAACCTGTGCTTCAGTTCCTCTGAGGTCTCAGGGGATGGGTGTGTTTGGGTGTGCAGTGGGCCTTGTAGCTTACAGGGTCTGATGGATGGGGGTGTATTGAAGCAGCCTACCTGCCTGAAGCTTGCCTGCTNGGATGGGGGTGTATTGAAGCAGCCTACCTGCCTTAAGCTTGCCTGCTGGCTGGCTAGTGAAGCTGATACTGATCTCTCACCTCTTGGTCCACTCTGCAGTTGCAGCCTGTGCTGCAGAGTTCCTCTGAGGTCACAGTTGATGGTACCTCAGAAATTTCTTTTTATTGTGTGTGTGTTTGTGTATTTGTATATTCGAGTGTGTGCCATAGTGTGCTTATGGAGCCAGAGGACAATTATTTGGAGTTGGTTATCTCCTACTGTGTGAGATAAGAAGGTTGAACTAAGTTTGTCAATCTGGACAGTAAAAACCTTAATCCACTAAGCCACCTCACTGAAAGCCACCATATTTGGTTACTTATTATTGTGTGCATGTGTGTGCATGTAGGTGTGAACATGACATAGCACTTGTGAGGAGGTCAGAGGACATCTTTCAGGAGTCTGTTGTTTCCTTCCAGTGTGGGTTCTGGGGATTGAATTTGAGTCGTCAGACTTGTGTGGCAAATGGGTCCCCTGGTGAACCATCTTGATGACTGGCTCCACTATGATGTATAAATCTAATTAACCTTAACAGTAAGAACCAGGAGTCAGATATGGAGTAGAAACCTGAAGGATCAGAGAAGCAGAGGAGCAGCCGCCAATTGCTTGCTACCTCTTGGGTTCCTCAGTCCAAAAAAAGGCTGAGATCCTCTCTCCATCCCTCTTTATCACTTCTGGTTTCCTCTATACACACATCTCCTGAACTCTATGGTTAACTGGTGACTAACTCCACCCTCTGACTCCAAGCTAGCTTTATATATCAGAACAAAAACAAAATATCACACAATATTACCCCTTTTTGTCTAAATAAAAAGCATTTTTTTTTCCCTAGGCAGGATTTCTCTGTGAAACTTTGGTGCCTTTCCTGGAACTAGCTCTTGTAGAAAAGGCTGGTCTCATACTCACAGAGACCCACCTGCCTCTGCCTCCTGAGTGCTGTGATTAAATGTGTGTGCCACCACCACCAGGCTAAAGACATAGGTTTTAACTAACCTAGTAAAACTATATACAATAAGTGCAATAATTATATCCAAATATATACAGACAGTAATTACATTAACAAGGTCAACCCAGAACTATCTTTTTATATCTTTCAACCTTACGTACTTTACACCTTTCTTGTGAGTTTCTTTTCTGAATTTATTAACCACAAAAAACTTTAACTATAGCTATCTAGTCTTCAACTCCATCAGAGACCTGAGGAGGATATAATATTATGTGAGTAACAGTAAGTACAGAATAAGCAACTTCCAAACTTAAGAAATGAGAGAAACGGCTGACTGCTTGGACAGTCATCTAAAGCTCCTTTGTAATGTTGGGTTATCTATCTCTGGCCTACAGGCCTAGAATATCTGAGAGACTTTTCTGTGAAGCAGGAAATTCTGAAGGGCTGTCCTACCTTGTCTTGGTAGTGTGTGGCAATCCTGTTTTTTTTTTTTAGACCCTGCTTGTCTAATTTGCACAGCATACTGTCAGCATTTTTCCCCCAGGGTCTTTTCCCTCATAGATAGTAAACTCCATAGGAGTCTCTTCAGTGCCCATCATCTTCTCTGAAGTAGGTTGGTGCTTCCAGGAGCAGACATGTCTCATCCTCATAAAATAAAAGAGCCTATGTTATTAAAATATCTTAAATGCCATTTTCAGTAGACCTCTGAATTGTTTGAAGACCAACTGTCTATCTAAAATATATTACTGTTTGACCTTGCAAACATACCTAACATGACTACAATTTTGATTAATTATCCACTTATTATTGGTCTTAAAGAAAAAATAGGATTTTTCAATGTATTAAAACTTTCAAGGACTAGAAATTTACATTACATTGTTAAGTGAGTAATATAGGTACAACACTTTAAACATGTATGTGCAAAAATAACCCTAAATTTATATCAGCATGCAAAAATCATAAACAAGAGTAGAGTAGAGACATATATTCAGTATAACAAAAATGACTCAAGTTTGTATCAGTATACAAAAATCCATATCATATAAAATATATAAGAGTAATAGTTCTTTTAGTTTAAAAGTATATTCAATAATCTACCATTTATCCTACCATTTATATATCCCCACTTTTTTTTCAGAACAAGATCCCTGAATCTAATCTCCTTTATTCAGTTTTTCCTGATTATTACCAGTAACAACTTGTAACAACCACCCCCATAAATAAGGATAGATATCTGTAACCCATTGAATGATCAAAAATCACCTACCTCACCTCTTGGGAATGTAGTCATTGTGTTCTTTAAATTATTTCCTGTTGCCTGGGGGGGGTGATGGCATCTTTTGGGGACCCTGAAAAAATTTTGATGATTGTCAAGTCCTGGGAGAGCTATTGTATCATTTGTTATTTGGTCTCTGTGTAGTAGGGAAGTGCAGGGCTTATCTCAAGTCCTGGCTAGAGTAGTAACCTATGAGACTGGACCATCTCAGCTAGCCATCTTGATATTGTCCTGAGCAGTTTGTAGTCCAAAGTCAATCTTTGTGTGGTGTTTGTCAGCTTAGTGGAGTTAGTAGAATCATCATTGTGGGGTTCCATCCTCCCTTTGGAGACTTCAAAGGTCACTGTTAAGCATGGTCATGGTTCACTGCAGAAAACTTAAACATTTTATTTTTTTCCATAGTCTTGAGAGGAAATTAAATCAAATGGTGCAGCTGGACTGAGTCAGGAGTGCCAGCTCAGTGTCCTGCCTTCCCACAGAGGACTGACCGATGAGCCAGTCAATATCTCAATGAAAGAGTAGTGGTGGTTTTCACTTATTTTTTATTTTGTTTTGTTTATTTAGTTTTTCTTTGTTTTTTTTTAAATATTTTTATGGTTTATTTAACCTTATTTTATATGCATTGGTGTGAAGGTGTCAGATCCCCTGCAACTGGATCTTCAGACAGTTGTGAGCTGCCATGTGGGTGCTGGGAATTGAACCCAAGTCCTCTGGAAGAGCAGTCAGTGCTCTTAATCACTGAGCCATCTCTCCAGTCCCATCTTAAACATTTTAAATGCCATATGTAGCAGATCTCAGAGAGGTAAAAGGCCCATAATTTGTTATATATCAAGAGTACAAAAACTTAATTCCTAGCTACCTGATAGAGACTCAAACCTGAAATCTTGTACAGAAAGCTAGATGAAACTTTTTTCTAGAATTGATTAAGTTTTCTATATGACCATTATTATCATGACAAAAAGTTTAAAATATATTTTATTTATTAATTTTATAGATTTTGAGATAATATTCATACATTAAGAAAAGTTTTAGAGTCAAAATAAAACGTAAGAATTGTTAGATTACTGGCAATAGAATAATCCCTTAATTTTGGTTTTACTTCTGTCCCATAACAGTTAGCTCTTCTGACATGAGATAGCAATTTTGAATTTTTTTTTTTAACAAACATGCTTAGGTTTAGAGAAGGACAGAGCCACACTCAGACTCCAAAGCCAACTTTAATTTTTAATTGAACTGGAACTACAAAAAGACCATTTGCATTATATGTTTATAGAGTACAGCATAAACAAACATTTGGGAAGATACATGAAGTTTTATCCTGTTGTAGATATATATAGATGATATATCAATAAACCAATTTACTCTTTTTTTTTGGAACATTTTCTCTGGATGATTCGTTCTTTTTATTCATATGTCTTGTTTGTCCAGTGATCTTCAGAGTCCTTAGTTGGATGCCTTCATTCTCCTGGAAAGACAAAAAAACAAAACCCTGCTCCTACCCTAACTTTAGGGAGTTTCCCTTTTCAGAGTCTGCCTTGGGGATAACAGTCATTCACTCGGCAGTTGTTCCTGTAAGGTGATTGGATAACCTTGGGCTGTTCCTCTAATTTTATAATTTAATGATGAGGTTGTTTCTCCTTTAAATGCCTCTGTCTTTGTCTGAATATCTCTATTATTTGTTTTAGTAAGTTTTTCTAAGGCTTGTAACTTATTAGTCAAAATGGCATCTTTTTCTCTATTAACTTTTTCTTGGCACTCATATCAACCAATTGTTTTTAGTGATAAAACAAGACTATCAAATAGATAATGTTTATAGTTGACATTACATAAATCCCATCTAAGTTAATTATCCCCTCCTTTAGATGTTTCATTTTGGACCCTCCGTCCATTATAATAATGTTTCTCATTTTTTTTTAATGTGGGAAAAACCTACTCTATTTTTAATTCCTTTTCAGAATTCCAAATTGTATTACCAAATCTGCTGATGGTGGTGGTGAAGTGTGAGACTGGCTGTTCTAAGTGTAGCATGTCTAAGTGGAGAACACAGGTGGTGCACAGCCTGGCTGAGGACAGCTGCAGTTGCTGGTGTGTAGCTGTGAGTTTAGAGTGTCTGATGGTTGCAACAATAGTAAAAACCCCAGTGACTGTCAGGGTAGCCACCTAGTGTGGCAGCAGCCCAAGGAAGGGGTTCAGGATAAGCCTGCATCTCACAGGGTGTGGGGAGAGGGAGCTAGTCATCTGAAAAACATACACAGAGGATCCTGCGGAAGAAACCAGAAACTTGTGGCAGGAGCTGCCTGAAGGCAGAGTGGTGTGGTGGTGAGGGGTAACTCTGGTGGCGTTAGGAGCCCAAGTGCTTATGGAAATTGCTGTAGAGAGGCTGCAACAGAAAAATCCGAGACCCTCCCAAAGGGCTTGGGGCAAGGGAGGAGAAGCCAGTTGATTCTGGCATCTGTGATTGCATCTGCGGCCATCATTTACTTGTTAGTTGTGTTAGCTGCACAGACAGTGTGGTAAGTGGCTATCTCTTGCTTTTGTGCCCCATGTTGAACACCAGGTGAGGCATAAATCTAATTAATCTTAACAATAAAAATCAGGAGTCAAATATAGGGTTGCGAACCTGAAGCATCAGAGAAGCAGCACAGCAGCCACCTCTACTGTTCCTCCAACCTAAAGGGCCAAGATCCTCTCTCTCTGCCCTACTTTATCACTTCCTGTCTACTCTCTGTACCTCTAGAACTCTATGATTAACTAGTGACCAGCTCCACCTTTGACTCCAAGCAAACTTTACTTGTCAGAACACAGACAAAATAGCACACAACACCACTGTTTTATGTTTTTTTATTTGTGATCTTGTGTAGTTTATGCTTCAACCTGCCTCAGCCTGACAAGTGTCAAGATTATGGGTATGTGCCACAATGCTAGTTGATAGCCTTCTGTTTTACTGTGGATAATGTCTGTGACTGTCTCTTGAGTCTTACACCTCTTGCTTGGTCTCACCTTAAGCTGCTCATGTTTCTCACTTGGAGAATGCGTCAGAGGAGGAAATGAACAGACTCCTGGGAATTGTATTGGATGTGGAGTACCTCTTTACCTGTGTCCACAAAGAAGAAGATGCAGATACCAAACAAGTTTATTTCTACCTATTCAAGGTGAGATTTTTAACATTTTTATTATATTTAATTACTTGATTTATATGTGTGCATGTATACACATGTATGTACATATATATGTTATGGTTCACATGTGAAGATCAGAGAACAGTTTGTCTTTCAGGTTTCACTTGTTTTTAGATTCATTTTTAAATAGTGTCCCCTAGTGATTTCTAGACTGACTCTGAACTCACTGGTCTTCCTTCCTCAGTCACTCTTGTGCTTGCTTGGGTTATAAGCACAGGCCACCATGCTTAGTGATTTATATAGATTTTTATGAAACCAACTAACCTCCCCACTGTGGTTGCTCTCTTTCTCTATAGTGCTTTTTATTCATGTGTGTGAGTGTTTTGCTTGCATGAATGTCTGTGTACCACATGAGGGCAAGGCACATGTCAGACAATTGCTCTACCACTTAGCTACATTCCCAGCCCACAAAACTTTCTTCTTTTAATAAGAACAATTGTGCTTGACTTATTTTATTTTTAATTTTAGTTTTTACTTTTTATGGTACTGGTGTTTGAAACCAGGGTCTTATATGTACCAAACAAGTGCTCTATTGATCTGAATTCCAGCCTCTGCTTGTTTTGGGTGGCAACCCCAGCACCTCAGAGGTGGAGGCAGAGCAATCAGAAGGCTTAGGTCATCTTCAACTGCATAATGAATTTGAAGCTACATGAGACTCCACTCTAAAACAAAACTTGAGTAATCATGAATTTTAAGAACAAGCAATTCTAGTTGCCTGTGTTTATTTTCTGAGTTAAAAAAGTCTTTTTTTCTTAGCTCAGTTCCCCACTTGATACTGTGGATTGTTCAGTTTTGAGGGAAACTGAACTGGGAGACTTTGAACCTATTTCTTCAAATATGAAGTGATAGATCTGAAAACTGAGTATAATGTCTCATGCTACCAACCCAGTACTCAGGAGGGTGAGACAGTAAGGACTGCTACAAATCCAAAGCTAGCCTATGATTCCTAGTAAGTTACAGGCTAGCCACAGCTACATAGAAAGACCCTGTTTCATAGAAAGACCTAGCCAAAAGAAAGAAAAGAGGAAAGGAGAGGAGAGGGGAGGGGAGGAGAGGAGAGGAGAGAAGAGAAGAGAAGGAGAGGAGAGCGGAGGGGAGGGAAGGGGAGAGAAGAGGAGAGGAGGGGAGGGGAGAGAAGAGGAGAGGAGAGGAGAGAAGGAGAGGAGAGGAGAGAAGGAGAGGAGAGGAGAGAAGGAGAGGAGAGGAGAGAAGGAGAGGAGAGGAGAGAGAAGGAGATGAGAGGAGAGACAGAGAGGAGAGGAGAGAGAAGGAGAGGAGAGGGAAGGAGAGG
>LOEQ01005656.1:63577-77755 GCA_001685075.1 Bramus lutescens
TACAAGAGCTAGTTCTAGGACAGGCTCCAAAGCCACAGAGAAACCCTGTCTCAACCCCCCCCTCCCAAAAAAAAATTAAAGTGCTACATTCTGGACCTTGAGGCCATAAGAATTATGTTTCCCCATTCCAGTGCTTGGGGCCAAACCTCAGGCCTCACACATTGGGTATGTAGTCTGCCAGTGAGATCCATCCTCAGGTTAGAACCGAGTCTAATCTAGGAAGAGGATGGCTACTGAAGCGGACCTAAGTGTGGCTACAGCTCATGGCTTGTTGAGCAAGGACCACAATACATGAATGAGACGGTTGGGTTTTAGGGGCTGGGTGGATTTTTTTTTTAATTCTGCCTAGATTGGTGCATAGTGGAAAAAAGTAAAGATTCAAAAGGTACCAGGAGTGATGCAACATTCTTTTCTTTCCTGTCCTACCAGGAGTAACACATTTCCTCCCTCTCGAACTGAAAACTCTCCATTTGGAACATACTAGAAGAGGCAGTTTTGTGTTCTTTGATCAAAGATTATTGAAATTTTGCTTTTGGGAAACTAATATTTGGATTTCTTTGATTTTTAATTATGTGTACACATTTGTGTGTGGTCTGTGTATGTAAGCGCAGATAGCTGAGAAGGCCAGAGGTGCTTGGTTTGGCTAGAGCTGGAATTGTAGGCAGTTGTGAGTACTTGATGTGGGTTCTGGGAATTGAATTGAACTCCTCTTTACAAGAGCAATATATCCTCTTAACTGCTGAACTGTATGTTAGGCGCAGAAAAACTGAATTTTTATTATCAAGATATTGTTATTGAATAACCCAGTTTGTGTTTCAGGAAAGATGTTAACAGTTCTTGTTTTGAGACTAGTTCTTGTTTGTAGTCTAGGCTAGCTTTGAACTCAGAGTTTTTCTCTGCCTAAGACAGCCTTCTCAATGGTGGGATTACAGGTGTTTATCATCAAATCTGGCTCTAAAAATACTTTTCTAAAATTTAAGAATAAGTTAGGTACTGAGAAAAAGAAAAAGCACTAAACAGAAAGGTTCAAGGACTGGGGATGTCCCTCAATGACAGAGTTTTTGTTTATCGGGGGGTTTTATCCCCAACATTACATGTGCTTATATGCTCAAGTACACACACACATATGCACACATACAACAACAACAATAGAGATCTTTTTCTCATTAAGATTACAGAACTCTCCTTGACTGTTGGATCTGAATCCAAAGGCTAATGAAAGAAATGCTGTGGATAATGGTGAAGGGCTTAAACCAAGTACTCAACATTTACAGTATCAACTTTTTCTAAGATGAGATGAAGGCATGCTCACCAGGAAACAAAATTCTTGCCATGAAATGTATAGGATTCCAGATGAAAGTCTAAGTTGCTACCACAACTAGAAAGTGTGGTTTTAATTATGCAGCATCACAGAGGTCATGTCTCAGGCTTTGAAAGCGCCTTTCTTCCATGTTAAAGCCATCTCACACTTAATGTTTCTAATTTGCCACTTAAGGAGCGCTCTGCCTTCTGAGGGTAGCTATCTGTCTCTGTCAAGGGATATAGAGGGAACCTGAGCCCCATACCTGTTGTAGTGCTACTGGAGAAATTTTAATTACTTTGTATAGTGGCAGTTTTATTAGTTTGTATAATGACAGTAAAATTATTTTGCTCTTTGTAGATATTTGCTAATTATAGTGTGTTCCCTCAGCTCACAGTTCTGGCATGTCTGTGTGCTGAGCTGAGAAATCAACGCTGCTCTTTTTCCTTCTTCTGTTACTAATGGTAAAAATACCACTCACGTCTTTCAAATTTCTTTTCATAGCACATGACAACATTGGAGGCTGTGGGTGTTTATACATACAGTTTTGGCTGTTAACCCAGGTGCATTTGAACTTGGCCATGTATGTCAGATGGAGATCTAGTACCTATTTCACCTATAGAACCTATTTATCTGGTTTGTTCCTAAATTTCACACCCTTCTTCCTGTCTTTATATATTGCCTTTTCTTTCATTGCTTGCCTTTATTTATTTATTTAAATTTCCTTATCTCTCATGTATTACATCCTGTCCCCAGTTTCTCCCCCCTCCAAACCTCCAAGTTTGCCCTTTCCTCCATATTATTTCTTTCTTGAAACAGAGTATTTCTATCTAGCCTTGATTTCTTGCTGGTCTGGAACTTTCTATGTAGACCAGGCTGCCTTGAACTTACAGAGATCCACCTGCCTCTGCCTCCCGAGTGCTGTGATGAAAGGCTTGTACCCAGCTCTTATTAATTTTTTTGCGGTTCTGAGACTGAATTTAAGGCTTCTTCATACATATTAGCCATATCCCTAGACTTTCCCCCCTTTCCCTCCTTTTTTCTTGTGTGTGTGTGGAAAAAAGTAATGTCATATCATTGGGGTATCTTGCTTTTGACCTCCAAAACTTGAGATATATTTATAGTGGGTTGGGGAGTGAGTACAGTACTCACCATCAGTCTCAACTCACACCCTGCCATTTGGTAGTCAAGGGTGCACCTTACATATTTCCATGAGTGGATTCTATTTATAGTAACTGAGCACATCAATACCTCACAACACTGTCAAGTAGTAAGAGATGTGTTCAGATGTGCTAAGGAGATATGTAGCTCACAGTGATCAGTTATTCGGAATGAAGCTCCAGAAGCTGCAGAAGCAGTGCTGGTACCTAGTCAGGACACAACAGCATTGGTGGCAGTGATGCCAATGACAGCTCCATAGAGAGCTGGCATCTTCTGGGAGGCTCACCGAGGATGCATCTGGTCAGTGTATTAGTACTCTGTAGCCAGTGTCCTACCAAGTGAGGCAGGAATAAAAGGAGAGGTTTGTAGAAACACTTTCCTCTATTTCAATAGACAGAAATGGCCATCTGAAATCATTACTTGAGTCTTAATTCCAATATATTTTATGGTTGAAGTAAAAACCCTGTCCTAGGGTGGTTGCTACAAGTGAGTGAGGCTTTTTGATTCTGGTAACAAAGGTTTATTTTTTATCTATTTAAAATGTTTTTATTTTATTTTGTTTTATTTTATTTGTGTGGCTGTTTTGCCTGAATTTATTTCTGTGTACCTTGTGCGTGCATGGTACCCATGGAGGTTGGAAGAGGGCATCAGGTCTTCTGAAACTGAAGTTACAGATGTTTGTGAGCCACCATGTGGGTGCTCAGAATTAACCACCCAGCCATTTTTCCTGCCTCTATGTTTTAATTAGAAATATTGTCATTATTTCTTTGAGAATTTCATGTATTTGGGTCACATCCATCCCCAGCAACTCCTCCCAGATCCACCCTACCTCTCTACGACCCTTTATGTCCTCTTTTATTTTTAAATTACCCATCAATTCCAATTTGTCCTGCCCTTATTCTTTTTGTTTTGTTTTGTTGATACAGGCTTTCTGTGTAGCTTTGAAGCCTGTCCTGGAGCTAGCTCTTGTAGCCTAGGCTGGCCTCGAACTCACAGAGATCTTCCTGCCTCTGCAGGGATTAAAGGCATGCACCACCACTGCCCAGCACCCCTTATACTTCTCATTGTGGGACTATCCACTGGAGCTTGGTTGATTTACTGACTTTCCCTTTCCCAGAACCCATCAACTGTATCAACTGTCAAATGACCTCTCAGCTGGGGTGGAGACTTGTAAGAGCCCTGCCCGCTCTCCAACCTGAAATCCTGACTGCCTTGTTCTAGCCAGAGTGCAGTTGTATTGTCATGTCCAAAGGACAGTGTATTGTTGTATTACCTCAGTCCTCAGTCTTTCTGACATCTAGCCCTTACCTCCTTCTTGTTCCCTCTTCTAAGATGGTTTCTGAGCCTTGGGGAATACTTGCCAGGCCTCCTTAGCGTTATTCCCCAGGGATAGATGAGTGTGCTATCTGCCCATTCTGCAGCCCCACAACACAGGACAATCAGACATGATAGGGAGTCAAGTCAAAGCAGGAACTCAGTTTATTACTGTGAGCTTCAGCTTATATAGGTTACATGACATAGTGTGATGTGGGGGTTCCTCCAGCCAATGAGAGACAGCCAAGCCCTCCCTCTGGCTGGAGGGCCGTCTACCTAGATTTTACCGTCTCATCCTCGGTAACTTTGAGACTATCCTTCAAACTCGAGCCAGGCTTTTCTCTATCCTACAGGCCTCGAGGTACAGGCCCTGAAATTGAGCCAGGCTTTTCTCTGTCCTACAGGCCTCAAAATACAGGTCCTGAGATAATATTGGTCCAACAAATACATATAATTTTTAGAAGTTCACTCTTGTTTTTGTTGTTGTTTTTTGTTGTTTGTTTGTTTTGTTTTGATTTTTTTTTGTGTGTGTGTGTGTGTGCCTAGGTTTCTGTCCATGTTGGAAGAAGAAGTGTATAGTCAAAACTCTCCTATCTGGGATCAGGATTTTCTGTCAGCCTCTTCCAGAACCAGCCCACTAGGAATCCAAACAGGTACCTTTCCTTTTACATAATAAATCAGAGAGTAACCAGGAAGATCAAGTCACAGTGTTAGTTGTTATTCCCTTTGCATTTATTCGAGTTTCTCATAAGAATATGGATAATTAGAGCCAGTAAGTCTTGGATATGCATTACCCTAACTCACATAATGGTGCGGTGTCTTTGTTGATGAGCAGCACAAACACAAACCAAGCAGGTACAGCCACATTAAGGACAGGAAGTCTTGGTTTGCATAGTTCAGTTAGTGGAGGATCAAATTCCAGGAAGCTCAGCTCTGTCATGAAATGCTGGCCTTTTGAAGATATTTACTTCTATTAGCAACTGTATTCATTTTCTTTCTGTTGATGTAATAAAATGCTCTGACAAAAAGCACTCTAGGAGATAAAGGGTTTATTTTGGCTTGTAATTCCAGAGGGATAAGTCTATCATGACCAGGAAACCGTGCAACAGGTAGGGGAAGGCATGGTGGCAGACACAGGAAGCTGGCTGATCACATTTCATCATCACACAGAAAGGCAAGAGAGAGAAAAACGGGTCAGGCTGTAAAATATCCAAGCCTTATTCTAGTGAGGGTACTTCCTCTATCAAAGGTCCACTTCATAATGATTCTATCACTTCCCAAAAAACACACTCTTAACTAGAGACCAGTTGTTCAACTCCATGAGCCTATTGGGGACATTTTACACTGAAACCACAAGGGCAGTCAGTAGTAAGCTATGCCCAGAAATCAAGCTTCCGTCTGTTTTTTTCAGCTGTGATATCTATTTTATGAAGAATGGTGGGATGGTGGGCAGAAGAAGGTGATCCTGGTTTCAGTGTGCTAAGTATTTCTCAGTGTGACTAGGTTGTTCTTGCTATTGTCTTTATCAGTGCAAAGTTCTTCTTTATAATATACTAGGAGTTTTGAAAGACATATACAGTTGGGGGTAAGCATTGTTGCTTAGTTTTTGGTGAAAGATCTCTGGAAAATATCTTTGTATGAAAACCCCTTTTACCTCTGCAGGATTAAATTCCTGCCCTTCTGGTCAGGTTATTGCCATAGCACTAGATAGACAAGGCAGAGGTTTACTCTGTAGCTAAGGTTGTACCCTTAAGCTAGATCATACACTCTGGTAGAACATGAAGCCAGTCAGAAGGGAGCCATTCTCTCTTGCTGTAATTATAATGTGTTCTTTTTGGGGAAAGTGGAATGTGATCACCTCCATTGCTATGTCTGCACACCCATGCTACAGTAATAAATGGCTGTCATAATGATGATGCTGAGGTTCTGTCAGCTACTCCAGTATGTCAACTACTCTAGTGTCTTCTGAATCTCTAGAGCTTCTGTTTACATTGCTTCTCTATATTTTCAGATCTAGAAGCCTGTCTGCAGATTTACTTTTGAGCACATTCTGAGCCTCTTTTTATAGGTATAGAGGAAGGCATAATCTTTTCTTGTTTCTCAGACTAGCCTTAAACTTTTGGGCTCAAGCAACTTTCTGCCAAGTATCTGGACTGCAGTTCCTGCTGTACCCCATTTTTGTTGTGATTCAGTTGCCTACAGCTAGAAGTGTCAGGGATTGGTGGCTTATTGTCATTAGGCTTGCTTATTCTATTGCCTGACTTGGCTACTGGGAACATCTGCAGAACGAACCACTACTCCTAGGAAACCTCATTGAATGAACTCTTTGGGTACCTGTGCTGTAGTGTTACTGAGAATATTCACTACCTAACCCCTCTCACTTCTTTAGCTACAAATCAGTGGCACACCCAGGAAAGTGGCATACCACAATGTATAATGGAAGCCACCAAATAAACCACAGTTTATTTGGAAATAAACCTCTGGTGTATAGAGCAGTTACCAGCTCAATACCACAAGACATTCCAGCCTTAGGATTTGACACACTTACAATAAATAAGAATTGCTTCCCTCCAGTTCACTTTTCATATGTGTGTGCTCTCCACCTACACACACACACACACAGACACACTCTCTCTCTCTCTCTCTCTCTCTCTCTGAGAGTGAGAGAGACAGACAGACACACACACACCCTTCATTATATCCCTGCTGTATCCATTTTTCTGTTGCTATGACGTAACACCTTGACCAAAACCAACTTATAGAGGGAAGAGTTTATTTTGGCTTACAGTTTTAGAGGGCAAGAGTCCATCATTCCTGGGATGGAATGGAAGCTGGTGGTGGGAACAGAAAGCTGACAAATCATGTTTCATTTTTATAGGAAGCAGAGAAGGCAGGAAGGGAGTGGGTGAGGCTGCAAGCCTCCAAAACCTGCCTTCAGTGAAGTACTTTCTTCAGCAAAGTCACACCTAAGTATTAAATAACCTCCCCAAACTGCACCACCAGCCTTGGATGAAATATAAAAGAGCCTATGGGGAACTTTTCTCATTCAAACTACCACACCTGCTGTGTTATGTATTTTCTCAAAAATCCATACACAATTACAAATATTCCCACTTATGAACTCCTCTCAGAGAAAACCACATTTTCTTTTATGGAAACAGTGTTCTTGTTAAAGCCAGTAACCATATCTGGATTCAATGTTTTCTAGTGGACAGGCTGCCTATAATTTTTGCCACTTTTCTCAGTAAAATAGCATGCTCATGGATGGTTTCAATCACTGCTGGAGGCTGGGGATAAGGCTTGTGCATTTCTGTTAGCACAGGGCTTGCTTAATTCTTAATTTGGAGTCCCCTGGCTTTCTTCACTTCCAGGAACATTCTCAAGCGAACAACTTTAGGCTCTGTCAATACCCCACTGTTGTCAATTATGCTCACAAAGTTTAGCCTCCATACTCAATCTTCCTTTAATTAGTTTTATCACAATGACTACTATAGTGATTTATTTACTGAATGATTGATTGGATTTTTTTAAAAAAGAGCGAACATCCATCCTTCTTTACTTCCTGGTGTCCATCTGTATGAAAAGAGCTGTACATTCTTTACTCACTACTTTATCAGTGTGGGCTTGGATACATTCTAAATCTGTTCAGTGATTTCTAATCCCTGGCTCTCTAGTATCTCGATGCTCTGTGGCTTTACTTTAGCATGGCTTTATGGTACTGGGCAGTCATAGGATGGCCTCATCATCTCACGTGTACAATGAGACATTGTTGTCTAAGAGAAGAGTCACCTAACATCCATTTTTCCTTCTCTTGGGGCAGTGATCAGTCCTCCTGTTACTGGGACAGCATCTTTCTGTACAAATGCCTCTTCCCATGAGCAGATCAATGGAGACAGAACAAGTCCTGGTTGCAGAGGTCCTTCTGGGCTTGAAGCAAACCCAGGTAAGCTATCGAGGGAGTAAGATTGCTCTAGCTCACACTGGGAACTCAGTCATCAGCAGAATCCTGAACTACATTCAGACCCACTAACAGTTATTAAGTTTCCCCATGACTTTAATGGCTGGATGCCACTTTGCTTTAGACTTTGGGGATGTACTACTGTGTCATTAACAAACCCACAGTGCAGAACTGTTGCTATAAAAACTTGTACCGGGTGATGATGGCACATACTTTTCAACCCAGCACTCAAGAGGCAGAAGCAGGTAGGTCTCTCAGAGTTTGAGGTCAGCCTGGTCTACATGTCCAGTGCTACACAGAGAATCCTTGCTTCATTAAACTTAAAACAACCAACTTGTCATTACAGTACCCATGTGGTATGTCCTTTGGCAGTCATCGAATTTCAGCTAGTCTCACAGCTCTGTGGTCTCATTTTGGGTTTGGCTTGGCTAAAGTACTTAATGGGAAACAGCTTTCCTCAATGTGTATCTCTTCCTTCTCTGGGGACGTTGAATTGCACACAGCATGTTCTTCTGGCAGTGGCATCACTACAGGTTGGTTTGAGATACACAGTGCTGTCTATACACAGCACTCCTTGTTGCTGCTCAGCCCACAGCCCTTATAGTGCACTTAAGAAAACACTGTTTTCTGTCTGAAAACAAAGGAAATATTCAGTCTTGAGATGGATGACTCATTCCTGCATCAAAAGAATTCAGATGGATACACATGGAGTCACAGTGGGAGAGAAATGAAGAAATGCCATTGTCAATTCCTTCAGCATTCACGTGCAAATCATGGATTATGGTGACTTGCTAGTCAAATATCTGAAGATAATCCTCACTAATCTCCAGAACCAACTTTCATAGATTTGGTGGAATTGGAACCAAGGCCATGTAGTAGATTGTACATAGCACTATGGTACCTTTTCTATAGACTGTGTGCTTTATAGTACTCTGCTTTTTAAAGTTAGTGAGCATACAGTGTGGAAGTGTGCTTACTAGACTGCATACTGAAGGAGCAAATTGCATTTGGACATTGAAAAGCTACCCCTCCTCCTTTTTCAAAAACAGGTAGTTCTGTGTATCTCTGCTGTCTTAGAAATCGCTATGTAGACCAGGCTGGCCTCAAACTCACAGAGATATGCCTGCCTTTGCAGAGTTGAGATTAAAGGTGTGCACCACTGTGCCTGACTTCAAGTTACTATTCCTATTTTTCATTTAGTTACTGGACTGGGGATGCGGCTCAATGGTAGATTACCAGTCTGGCACATATGAAGCCCTGGGATCTAGCCTCAACAACAACACTACACACACACACACACACACACACACACACATTATAAAAAATAAATGTAGTTGTAATAGTAAAAGAAAGTAAAAGTAAAATAGTAAAAGAAAAAAGCCAGAAAAACCAAGTGTGAGAATGGAAAGGAGAAAAGGTGATAACAAGCTGGGTAGGATATGCCATAATCTACGCATTTGGGAGGCTGAAGAGGAGGCCTAGGATTTCAGGATCAATTTAGGTTACATAGTAAGTCAGCCTCCAGACAGGGTTACATGAGACGTGTTTACATGCCTTAAACAAAGGAAGAAAAAGAAAAACCTTCTATGTTTCACATTCCCAGGGGAACACGGGAGAAAGCTCTCTGTTGGGGACCAGCCTCAACAAAAATACCGCTTTCCAGGGTAGGTGCATGGGGATTTTGAAAAATTAGTAAAGAATACAGAGGTGCATGAAAAATAATAAAACAGAAAACATAGGATAGTATTGGGAGGGAGTTCATTTAATTTCCAATTGCTTAAAATACCCCGATCTCAAAAGTTAGGAGTAAGATAAAAAATTGCATTAACATGATACAAGGAAATGAAAAAATGAACAGACCAGTTAAAGATTGCAGGCTACAGTCACAGTTAAACATTCTGTTGCTAAAACAAAACCATTCACACTCACACCTTAGACCAAAACTTTCTGTAGGCAAACCACTCCCTGGGTGGAATCCAATGTTAACCTCTTAAAGGAACTGGACTCTTAGTTGGATCCATAGACTTTTGTTTGAGGTAGAAATATATCTACTTCTCTATACCTGAAATACAAGGTCTGGCTATTAGCCACACCTGTTGACAAAAACCTTGAGAGAGCAGAATTCTCTGGACTGAATCTTGGTGGGACCTGTGTTTAAGGTAGAAACACAATAACCTTGAAGAAATAGAGTTAAGTTCCAACTCTCTGACCTTTAGTCAAGGTCAATAGGCTCATATTCTTAGCCATCCACAGTTGTCTGTGCCTTTGCATATTTTCCCAGCCCACTGTGCTCTTGCTCACGTTGTGAACTATCATTTTTATGATAAAATATTCCAATCCCCCCAAAATTTACATGTGAGTGTTAAAATGGGCCCATTTAATAATGAGAAAATTAACCATTTTAAAATTATTTATTTAAGTTTTTATTATTTTTCCTTTGTATGTGTGTGTGGTATACATGTGTGTGGTATACATATGGTATACAGGTGAGTGTATGACATAGATGTGGGTGGTATAGGTGTGAGTGTGGTGCACACGTGAGGGTGTATGATATACATGTAAGTATGTGGTGCACATGTGAGGGTGTATGATATACATGTGAGTATGTGGTACACACATGAGGGTGTATGATATACATGTAAGTGTGTGGTACACATGTGTGGGTGTATGATATACATGTGAGTGTGTGGTGCACATGTGAGGGTGTGTGGTATACATGTAAGTGTGTGTGGTACACATTTGATGGTGTAAGGTATGCATGTGAGTGTGTGGTGCACATGTGAGGGTGTAAGGTATACATGTGAGTGTGTATGGTACACAAGTGTGTAGAGTTTCAAGCCTGATGTTAAAAATCTTCTGCGCTAGGTGGTAGTGGTGACGGCACACACATTTAATCCCACCACTTGGGAGGCAGAGACAGGTTGATCTGAGTTTGAGGCCAGTCTGGTCTATGGAGGGAGTTCCAGGACAGCCAGAGCTGTTACACAGAAATGCCTTGTCTCAGAAAACAATCAGTCGAAATAAAATGGTTATTCTTCCCTCATGTTCCACTTTATTCCTTGAGGCAGGGTCTCTCAGTTGACCCTAACACACACAGATAAAGGTTAGTCTAGCTTTTCAGCTTGCTGTAGAGTCATTAGGTTCCTCCTTGCAAGGGCTGGAATTGCAAGTGAGTCACCATGCCTGCCTGGTCTTTGTAAGTTCTGATGATCTGAATTTTGATCCACACATTTGTAAGGCAAGCACTTGTACCATAGCCATCTCCACAGCCCTGTTTTTTTTTTATTCAAAGTAAGACAATTTACTAGTATTTTTCAAATATATATGAAGATACCTAAATATAATATACACACATATGTACACCTATTAATTTACATACCATATGTAATATACATACCATATGGTATGTAAATTGAGATAAGTGGGATTTTAAAGAGAAACAATCAGATCAACCAGCACTGAAGGTTTGAGAAACAACTTAGTTAATTCTTAAAAGCAAGCAGACAAAAACAGAAAAGAGAATCTAGGTATTCTAAAAACTTGTCCTCTAGGCTTGGGCTACTGGGTGCTCAGGGATTATTCTACCCCAACATTGAAAAACACAGATTCTTTCTATGAAGACATGCACATTTATAAAAGAAAACCAAAACAAAAGCAACAGAAACTTCTCATTTGGAGTTAATAAAACAGTTTTTAACAATTTTTAACATTTATGATTGCAGACATTTATATTACAGCTTTGAACTCCATGTGCAGCCAAGGATGACTTTGAGCTCTCAATCCTCCAAGAATAATGAAACCAAACTCTATATCTGCAGATGAATAAACATGTGCTTGGGGCTGGAGAGGAGGCTCAGCATTTAAGAGCATTGACTGCTTTTGTAGAGAACCAATATTTGGTTCCTAGTACCGATGTTGGACAGTTCACAGTTGCCTATATATAAAACTCCATTTCCAAGGAATCTGATGCTTTTGTCTGTCCTCTGTGAGCAACACACACAGACACATGCACACATGCACGCACACAAACAGTCACATAAAAATACCTTTAAAAAAAGAAACATGGGGACTGAGGAGATGGCTCAGTGATTAAGAGCACTGCCCGCTCTTCCAGAGGACCCAGTTTCAATTCCCAGCACCCACATATAGCTCACAACTCTCTAACTCTAGTTCAAACCCACATACAGATAAACCAGCAGGTAAAACAGTAAGTAATGCACATGAACAAAAATAAATTAAAAAAAGAAACATACTATAGTAACTCATATGCCAAGGAAACATCTTAGAAAACAGGCAGTCTGGGGGCTGGAGAGATGGCTCAGTGGTTAAGAGCATTGCCTGCTCTTCCAANACACACAGACAAAATATTATATACATAATAAATAAATAAATATTTTTTAAAAAAAGAAAACAGGCAGTCTTTAAAGTGGATCTGAAATTGGCAATGGGGCTGATCTCCTTTCTCTTCCACCACCAGGCTTTCTCCTCCTGGAAGGCTGGTGGACAGCCATCAGTGCTATCAGAAAATCAGATGGGAGACCAGTGTGATGGTGTATACCTATTATCTCACCATTCAGGAGGTAGAGAAACAGGAGGATTGCCACAAGTTTGAAGCCCACCTGAGCTATATATAGTCAGTATTAGACCAGCCAGGGATACATACATGAGCCTGTCTCACCCCCAGATTACCTCCCCAAAATAAGTTAGATTCATCAGGTCATATTTTCCATTTCAAACTTTTGCCTTTTATTTTGAAAATCACAGGAGAAAAGAGGAAAATGAACAACTCTCATGCTTTGGAGGAAGCCAAGAGATCCCGAGTGTCGGGCGATATTCCTGTGGAATTGATCAATGAGGTCATGTCTACCATCACAGACCCTGCAGTGATGCTTGGACCAGAGGTCAGCAGGGGGAACCAGGCAGGCAGCTGAGAGGGCCTTTCTGGTCTCCCTGCCACATCAGCTGTCAGAGATGTAGGTAGAATGCTGAGGCCACATTGGGGGAGGGCAGGAATGGCCATGGTCCCCCTTGACGAATATCAGTTACAGGGCCACAAACCACAGTTTCGAGTAGTTGGAAACCCTTCCATCTTGATAAGTTTCAAACATCCATCAGTAGTGCAAAAAGCCTGTGATAAAATCCTTGTAGTCCACCTGGAGATTCAGTAGCTTTCACATGCCATTTTCCTGTGTTTACCTCCTCATTCCTCTCCTGTGGACCTTTTAGAATCATTTCAGAGTTCCAAACAGATGAAATAATAGCTCACACCCTATGCATTCTCCTGTATTCTCACATGAATTTCTCTTGTATTATCACGAGTTAGCACTCAAGAAATTTAGGTTTGTTACAAGGTTCTCTGGTTTAGGGTTGGCAGACTGTAGCCTGCCAGTCAGATTTGCTATTTAACTTGTGGGTTGAAGTAATTTTTCTGCCTCAGTCTCCCAGCTAGCTAGAAGTAAAGGTGTATCCTATCAGGCTAGGCTTGTAACTGTTCTCATGGACTATGTTATCTGTACACCACTGCACATAGAAAATTAAACAATTGAGGCTTGGGATGTATGTCTTCCAAAATAAAATGTTCATCACTAGACTTTTCACTGAAAAATTTGCTTGCCTGTTGGCCTAATATGCAACCTATATCCAATGATCGATTATCTTACCAAATTATGCCATTCAAAACATGTATTGCTATTGTTGGAGGCTCAGTTAGGAACTGAGCATGAAATTTAGTTTTCATTTCTTCATCTCTTTAGTGTGTATTTTTTTGACAGATGTCATGTAGTAGGCTGATCTTGGGCTCATTATATAGCCAACTTTGAACCACCACGCAATGTTCTGGGGATCGAATCCAGGGCTTCCTTGAATGCTGGGCAAGCACCTTACCTCTGAGCTGCATCCCAACTCTTTAGTCTGTTTTAACTGAAACAGTTCTCCCAGGCCTTTCCCCTTCTTTTGCAATGCTACCTTTATTGTGGAGTCTTGTTGGCTAGTTTTGCATAATGTCTCTGTTTGTATCTGTGTAATTGTTTAGGTCAATCCACATAAAATGGTTTTGTTGAAAGTACTGCCGACATCTTACTGTAAGACATCCAGGAACAGGGAGACTCAAGACATTTCCAGGAAATGAAGACGTGGCCAGAGTTTATAAGCAACATCTGTTTCTTTGTTGTGGCTCTGCTAGATTAAATCATTAAGTTTCACACTGATCTGTTTCTGTGGTTCTTTATCAATGCCAAGGATAATTCAGAGAACTGAGTGTTGCAACAGAGCCAACCATCTTATAAAATTCTTCTTTCCTTCTGGACTATCAAGTTGTGTGAACCTAAAGCTGAGCTCCTTCTGTGTATTTGCTTTAGGGTTTTTGTAACTTCTCACATGAGCAGAGCTTGGTCTACTGATATAGGAGGGTCATCTGTCTATGTGTTACTTTCATTGGTTAATAAAG
>LOEQ01005656.1:122720-134094 GCA_001685075.1 Bramus lutescens
AGGTTGTTTCCTACTTTTCTGAGAAATCACCACACTGACATCCAAAGGGGCTGTCCCAGCTTGCATTCCCACCAGCAGTGCAGAAGTGTTCCCTTCTCCCCACAACCTCTCCAGCATAAGTTGCCATCAGTGTTTTTGATCCTGGCCATTCTTAAGGTGTAAGATGAAATCTCATGTTTTTGACTTTTTAAATACATAAAAACTAAACTTAGCTTGTATGAAACATGGCCCACAAGCCAGCTTGCTTAGTGTGGACCAGGATCCAGTCTACCTCTGGGTAGGCAGCACTGTGGTAATCGTAGCTGCATGAGGCCCACTGAGATGAAAGTGGACTTGTATTTATTCTTAGGTAGAATGGTCGCCCTGGAGGTACTACATTACAAAAGCTAAACAGCGTGGTTCTGACTGCTGTGGCTGTGCTCCTGCCACACACAGGACCTTGGGTTCTGTCTTCAGCGCTGAAATAGAAGAGTGGGATGCACACGAGCAACAGAGAAGAGCTCTCAGTGTAACTGAACGGACGCAGGAAGTCATGGTGGACAGTCTGAGATGAACAGTAGGCCCTTCTGTTGTTTGCAGTGGGATTTACTCCTAGGCCTTGCCCATATGACACAGGTGTTCCCTACTGAGCCACAAACCAAAATGTCTTGGTTTGGGACCTGAAGGCTGCAGGTAACTTGATTAAGACAATCTAATGTGAAGAGAAGGGGAAAGTTGACAGGGACAAAAGATGAGGAAACAAGATGGGAGTGGTTAAGGCCACAAAGGAAGATAATCAAGGTTACTTGACAGTTAAGAGCAGAAGGAAAACACAATGGCCACCATTATGTACAGCCACACTTCAGTGTTCTTTAAAAATGGACCACTTATAGTGATTTCAGTTTAAAGAAATATATACACACCTGCAGAACTTCAATTATTTCATTAAATACATAGATCAAACCCAGAAACTTACTACTCACATATTTATACTTGTAGACTTCTGACAACATGAAGCGCTAGCCTGAGGTCCATGACATGTTGATTCTGATGAAGAATGATGTCATACACAGAGTTCACAACCTTGTCCCAGAACCAAAACTACCAATTCTCTTAATCGTGATTCCACATATAGAATAAGGGATTCTCAGCAACAAATGGTATGTCTTATGGTCAAGGATTCATGAAAGATCCACATCTTTATAAAATTTCAACTCTGAAATTCCTCTGCTGGAGAAATTTTAGATGTTGGTAGCAATCCACACAATTACAAAGTATAGGTCCTGACCCAGGGCTTGATAAGGGATGGTTCTGCCCACTGCTCACAGACTCTATCAGGTAACAGAGAAGGATCCTCTTTGATACCATCCAACCAAAGGAGTTAATGTGTGTGCTTTGTACTTCTTTTAGGACGTCTCATATCCTTTTTTTGCTTGAAAATAGGAGAATCCAAAAAACACAAGTCTGTGAAAGGGTCCCCTCTTCTCAGTTTCCTATAAATAAAAAAGAGATTTCAGGTATGATTACACATATAGCAGTATTATATTCAGCACAGGATTATTATAACAATAGGCCAGTCCTAGTCCTCAAAAACAATCCATTCATGACTAAAGCCCTTCTTCAGCCCTCCCATAAGATTCATTACAGATGAGTCCACACAGTACTTACGAAGCGAGTGTTGGCTCCTTATAGCTTGTGATGGTGGTGCACTTGCGCTTAGGCAGAGGCATGGCTGGGCTATCTTCATGCCTTTTTGGAGACAGAGAAAGTTTCCTGATTTTCACTATAGGAGACAGCAGGATATTGGTGACATCCTTTAGGCTACAACCAGGTAAGTCTTGATTCTTGCACGGCATACCTACAATATAGTGTTTACTGAATATGAATCCAAGGGATACAAACCACAGAAATAAAACTATGGTCAATTACATATTTTTAAACACACAAAGTACCTGGCACTTCATGATCTGTGCTTTAATAACTTTGCTGTGGGATAATGCTCTTGTACCCTTTAAAGATTTGTCACTTTTATTGATTTAATAAAATGCTGACTGGCAGCCAGGGAGGAAGTATAAGGGGCAACCAGACTAGGAGAATTCTGGGAAGAGGAAAGGCTCAGTCTGCAATCACCATCCAGAGGCAAAGGAAGCAGGATAAGAATGCCTCACCGAGTAAGGTACCATGTCACGTGGCTAAACATAGATAAGAATTATGGGTTAATTTAAGTTGAAAGATTTAGCTAATAATAAGCCTGTGTTTAATAATAATAATAATAATAATAAGCCAACCAGTTTACAATTATAAGCCTCTGTATGTTTTGTTGGGACTGAATGGCTGTGGGACTGGGTGGGACAGAAATTTCCATCTACAAAACTTCCTCTTTTTTTTTTCTTTTTTTCAAGCCAGATAATGTAGAAACTATGGTAGACGTAAAGAACTGTAAGCTACAATAGAGCTATTTACTAAAATGTAATCTTCTTCCCCAATAGCTTAGATGTTATGAGTTGGTTTAAAGTATGAAAATGCATTTTAGTCACATTTTAATCCTTAGAATCACCAAAGTTCCAGTCCCAGTCAACACCAAAGTTTGTGACACTGTTGGAGCCCACTGATCACAAAGTCATTCCATTAAACATACAAGAACTCTCAATCAGACCATGAAGACCAGGATAAAAAGTGTTCCCCTGGTGCTAATGTTACAAAAATTCAGATGTCTTTCCCATCATTAACACCCAGGTCCTCCATCATCTCAAAGCTACATCTATTTGGGAGGCAGGTACCATACACATAGTGAGAATACTGAAAGACAATCTTCTCCAACAGAGGTTTTTAACTACAGAGTATCTGGGTGTCAGATACTTTCCTGCCATCACAAACATACAACCAATCCAGTATTAATGCAGACTACCTCCAAGCAACAGGGTTAGACCAGCTGTTCTAGTCTAGAATAATGCTTCCCACACCATGTGTGTTTATAAACCCCCAGGGGAACTTATAAAGACACTCAAATTTTAATTCAAGGGACAGGATAGAACCTGGGATTATGGCTGTTTCCAGGTAATGATGTTGATAGAAGTCTGGGATCAAACTATTTAAGTGTTTTTGTTCTTTGTGAAACCTTATTGTTTTCAAAAGAACACAAAAAGAGGTAACAGTTCAATTATGCCCCATGTTACTCGATTTCTATAATGATCAACAGTTTGCCAACCCTGCTCAACTTATTCTATCATTAACGTATTTTTATTTAAAGTAGAGCAAATGTTTAAGAAAAAGAGAAACAGCTACTGAAAGCGGATTCTCATGATACATAGTTTTAAAACACATTTTTACAAGCTATACTGTTCAGCTGCTTAACTAGGAAAGTTAATTCATTGTTTCAGGCTTTAATATCCCAGTAAAGCAAATCAAGCACGCCAACTGAGCTGTTACAATGTGACAACATTCTGAAGATGCTAAGACCTGACAGCATGGAGCTATTGCCACAGGAATCAAAACTCTCAACAAAGTCTTTGTGAGTAGGTATAGGCTGATGACTAACTGAACCACTTTGATAAAATAAATGCATGAGCTTCTGAGCTAAAGTTTTCAGCAGATGAGAAAAGAACTTCTTTCTCTCATAAGCTCACCTTCAACTAGAAAAATGAGTCAAATTTCCTGTTAAATTAAATATATAAGTCCATTAAAATGAGTTTTTTTCTTTTTCATTTTCCAGGTGATCACAATCCAACCACAACCTGTCCTCTCCTTACTCTACTCAAAAGCCTCCTCTCCAATAGGAAGCAGACCCTGAGAAGTAATACTCCTGTAAGATTCCTATTTGCTTCAAGTAAGCCAGAATAACAGAGGCATGTTTCCATTTTCTACCCATACTGTTCAATCAGGCTATACCTTCCCTTACAGAGAACACATACGAAAAGTCTCTAGACTCCCCAGAGAAACAGATGGCGGTACAGTATCTATGAATCATCAGCATTGGGGCAACCATTTAGCAGAAACATTCAAAACTCAGGCAAATAAGCACACTGCTTACCGGCAGGAGTTCTGGTTGGCAAAGTCTTCTCCTTATCTTTTTCATCCATGTACTTGAGTTCTTGTTTAGGCCGAGGCCTGGTGACTGGTCTGTCTGATTCTCTGGCATGGTCTATCAAGTGCTTGCAAGGAGGCAAGTAGATGTCATTGGACTCATCCTCAGAGGCACTCAGATCGAAAGCATTCCCTTCCTGGTCACCACTGTTAATTTCTTCACTGGAGCCATTGCTCATTTTTTGTCGGAAAGGGGTAAGATGAACACGCTCTTCCACATTAAAATCATAAGCGTCGCCGGAACCAATAGACCTATCCAATTTTGCGGGTTGTAAAGTGAGCTTATCTTTGCTTTTCTTGCCTTTACACCTCAGTGAGGATTTTGATTTGCATTTCTGGTTGGCTCTTCTCTGCTCTGCTCTTTTCTGTGCACGTAGATGCTTACTTTCTGTTTGTTCAGGTTCAGATGGTAAAATGACTTTTGTTTTAGCATTCTTTTCTGGGTAAGTCAGTCTAGGGGATAAGTTAATTTGGTCCTTGTTCCAGAGACAAACATTTTGATCTACACTTTCAAGTTTGTGCAGATTAGTTGGGTCTTTACACCCACTTCTTCTAACTTCCAAAGACTGTCTCACCCAGTGACTGGCTTCACAGTCCTCCAAAGCAGTGGAGCAACTTACATTACTAAAATCTTTCTTTAAGTGGCGACGGAAAGACACAGTCTTAGGTAAGATGTCAACAGTAGGCTCGACTTTACCTGAATCAAAATCACTCCCCAGTGTGTCTGGAGGAACAGTAGAACTTGGTTCTGAATATTTAAGAAACAAATGAGGGAAACAATGTTATGCTTTAGAAATGTACATTCCAAGAACATTAGAATTGAAAGTTGCAGTGGTTATTCAATAGCCTTCCTATATTTACTATAAGTAAATAAAAACATAGAAAGTTCAATATCACCAGCTTTTTACTCATCAATGAATAATCAATAGCTTCTATCAACATTTAAAAATACTGTAGGAATGATGTCATATGTGGGAGCTGATGCAGGATCAAGTGAGGTCTGGCATGTGCCACAGAATGAGACACTGTCTCAAAATAAAAGAAAAACCCTTTAATCCCAGCACTCAGAAGGCAGAGGATCTTTTTGAGTTCAAAGTCAGGTCTACATATGTGAGACCCTGTCTCAAAAGAACAAAACAACCTCTCCAACATAAGCAAATATATTCTCATTATGCATATATTATAAGAGGGGTATTATGTGCTTTTGGTTCAAAGGCTTAAAGAAAAAGAACTAGCTTCGCTGTTTAATCTGTAAGCACAGAGAAGAGAACTTCAAATTCTGAAATGAGAAAATATACCAAGAAAGTAGAAGTTATGTTTTGAAATTATTTGGATAATTGTTAATTAGGCCTTTCAGATAAATATCTGTATTTATAGGAAAAACAGGGTTTTCACCTGTTTTTTCTTACTCAAATTCCATCCATTTTGTGATGCTTAGTACAAAGTAGTATGGTCCTAAGTGTGAATGCTCCCCTCAGTCACTTCTAGTAAGATCCTTTACTTCTCTGAGGCTAAAGAAAATGGATTATACTCCGATGCTACAACAGCACAGAGCAGTTGATTGCAGCTACAGATACAACTAAAATTCCTCCTTATAAATTTGGCACAATGAATAGGTGTGTTGCTGTTGTTTTTCCTGACAGGGTCTCAACTATGTATTCAAATGGCCTTGAACTTGACCCCACTGCCTCACTGTGCTGGCTAGCTTTGTCACCTTGACACAAGCTAGAGTCATCTGAATGTGGGGGGAGCCTTAACTTAGAAAATGCCTCCATAAGATCAGGTTGTAAGTAAGCCTATAGGACATTTTCGCAATTAGTGCTTAATGTGGGAGGGCCGAGACCATTGTGGGTGTGGCCACCCCTGGGCTGGTGGTCCTGGGTTCAAGAAGAAAACAGGCTGAACAAGCCACGAGGAGAAAGCCAGTAAGCAGCACTCCTCCATGGCCTCTGCATTAGTTCCTGTCCTACGGGAGTTCCTGACCTTACTGTGTTTGTTGATGAACTGTTATATGGAACTGTGAACAAAATAAACCCTTTCCTCCCCAAGCTGCTTTTGGTAATGGTATTTCATCACAGTAATAGTGACCCTAACTAGGATACTTACTCACCCTCATGAGTGCTGAGATTATAGGTATAAGCCACCACTCAGGCTTTGAATGGATTCTTTTAATCCCCTATCAGTCTATGTAAGATTAAAGTTCTTTGAGCAGAATAACAGATAAACAGACTTAAAAGTTAAAAAGAAGGAAGAAAATGAAAAAAAAATGTAATTAGGTTACTTATTCACAAAGATCAGTATTTTTAGATTTTCTAAGCAACTTACCTTTGGTTTGGAAAGGCCAGTCATTTTCTTCAAGAGCAATTTGCCTTAAAGAATAAGAAACAGAAACCTTAGCAATTATATAAAAAGAAAACCCCAAATTCAACATTTTTGCAGGCTATAAGCTTGTGATATCATTTCACAATTCCAGTCCAAATCTACAAATCCTTGTTCCCTATCACAGAAAACCAAATGCTGCTCACATGATACCTGGTATTTAATCCAACTTCAGGTTACATAAGGAGCAGTCAATCCAAACTGCCTCAAAGTTTTTAAGAATGAAGTTTGATCACTCAGCTCTTCAGGACCTGATATCACTATGGGAGCTATCATTTGGTGATGATACATGCTTTAATGATATCAACTATAGAGTCTTCTGAAACTATAGCCCCCTTTGTTTTCTTTGAAACCTGAATTCTAGTTTGCTTCATTAACAAAATTTTCTTCTACTCAAAACTTGTATCAACAATTTGTAATTTAAATTTGTAAAAATTTCCCACTTTATAATAATTAAAATATAGGTTTTGTAATAGAACAGAGAGAACTACTGAGTTTTTTGAAGTCTAATAACAATCTGATTACCTTACCTCATCTAACTTCATTTGTTGGGTCTTAAACTCCAACAGTTTTAAAACTCTGGAAGTTTAAGAGTGATGTGTGCAGCTAGAACTTTATAGTATTAATGGCTCCACGTGAGGATGACAAAGCCCCATCTATGGCAGGCAGTCTATCTACCCTTGGGGCTAAGTGCCATGTTCTGGAAGCACTGTTTGTCCTCCTGGCACAGTAGTGCAGGCCAAGAACACTGCTACATGCCCAGCACATGGGCAGCCCCGATGTGCTAGCACCGCCCAGATTGAGGCCATATTCCATAGCTTTTCTAGTTTTTTGTTTGTTATGAGCCAAGGTTTAGCCACGTAGCCCAGGCCATCTTGAATAACTATTCTCCTGCATCAGCCTCCCAAGTCTTGCATCTGTAGTTAGTTATATGTTAGTCAAACTCACAAAATGGTATAATTAAGAGCTGGAGAGTTTATGCTGGCCAAGAGAAAATCAGTTTTCTCCAATGAAGTCTCATTGGGTCTTTCAACTACACTCCGGAACAGGCCAATACAAAACAGACTCAGTATTTTTGTGGATGTTTTATTGAGCATTTCTTTCTTTTTCTTTTTTCTTTTTTTTGTCTTTCTTTTGACTATTCTGCTTTTCATTTTTGTTTTGTTTTTCATCCCTTCTTGAGAGAATGGACATAAAGTCATTTGGGAAGGGAGGATCTAGGATCTGGATGAGAGGTAAATGATTAAAATATATTGCATGAAAACAATTTTAATAAGAAAGAGCTGTGTATTTTGGTATATATAATTAAATTTCAATAGTTCACAAAAGAACATAAAACATACATAATCGAAGAGAAGGGAAAGAGGGCATCTGAATCAGAACTGAACAAACAACCAGACAGAGGTATTAAAAAGTGATAGTTCACTCTCCCCACCCCATGTCCCAATAAATTGGACAGTTTTTAGGCCTGAAAAAAATATTAGTTTTAATAATGACTACTTACAAGAATGAAAACACGACATACAAAATAATAAAGCAAAAAACAAAAAAACAAAACAACTGAAAGAAAACAGTTTAAAGCTTTGGTGAGTTTCTAACTTAGCCATTAAAGCAACTAAACAGTAAAAAAGAAAGCTCTAACTTCCCACATAGAACAGTATTTTAATATCAAATTCTCTTAAGTATACTTCCAATAGGAAAAGCCTTAGACTGTAAAGACAAATGGTGTCAATTTCCTAGAAACAATAATGAACTTGGTACTAACTGTAAGGTCTTCACAGACAAGTCTCTGATGGTGTTGTCACTACTGGAAACCACTTCTGAGACACATCCTTTCCGGTTCTGTTAATATATTAAATCAAAAGAAAACACCATTATAATTGTTTACTGCTATGAAGTATGTATGTGCATTCTGCATTACGAATGTATTGCTGAATAAACATATATGCCTGCAACAATAATATATACTTGCTGACAGTTTGCAGCACTGCCATGCAGTTTCAGGGGCTAGGATTCCAACAGCTGAAGCATCACACACTGCCCTCTTGAAGCTCACATTCTAGTGTATAGAAAGAAATTTAAAAAGGGTCTACAAGTTAGCTCACAGATAAGAGGTCTTGCCGTACAAGCCTCATAATCTCAGCTGGTCAGTGCAATCATGGTGGAAGGAAAGAATCAACACCTGAAAGCTGTCCTCTGACCTTCACATGCACACACATGCCCCTGCTCCCAGTGAAAAGAGAGACATGTGTGTTATGTGATGCTTTACTCTTTTGGCTTTTTGGGGGGCCCATCACCCAACTTCCAAATAAATCACAATTAATTATGAATTCTGAGCTTTATCTTGGCTTGTTTCTTGCCAGCTTTTCTTAAATTAACCCATCTACCTTTTCCCTCTGGGCTTTTCTCTTTCTCTATTTCTTTATACCGTACTTTCACCCTTAATCCGTGGCTGGCCCCTGACGTTCTCCTCTTCTTGTTCTCTCCTTCTTCTTCCTCGTTTCTGCTTCTATTTATTCTCTCTGACTGCCAGCACCACCTATCCTTGCTCCTGCCTCACTATTAGCCAGCTCTTTATTAGACCATCCACTGTTTTAGACAAGGCATAGTAACACAGTTTTACAGAGTTAAACAAATGCAGTGTAAACAAAATCACATACCTGAAAATAATATTCCCCAACACACACATCTGATTTCTACAGTGAAAAGCGCTATGAAGGTGAGACACTATTGAAGCTGGAGAGCTCTACTACACAGTGACTCTGACTGAAATGTAAGAACTCATCAGCTACTGAGCAGGAGGAAGAAAAAGCAGTGTAAAGAGCAAATGCAAAAGGTGTAAAACAGGAACAGTCATGGTTGTGTTTAAGAGAATAGGTCAATGTAGTGAAACACAGCAACTGAGAGCAGTGGGAGGTGTGCATACAACAGACGGCTAGCACAGCAGCTGGAGAGCTATGGCTCCGACGGGAAGGTTAAGGGTCATTGAAACTCACTTAACTACTAAGCAAAGCAGTACAAAGATCAGTCTGACAACACAAAGCATGGCTTAAAAGGGTCCTAGAGTGGAAAAAGTTAGGATGTCACCATAGCAAAAGAAGATGTGAGGCTAGGTAGAACTGTGGCACTAGAGCTCATGGGATGGCCCCATTAATAAAACACGCATAACCCAAGGGCTTGCCACGGAGTTTCTGTCAAGGGTTCTATCATTCTTAACATTTAGCAGATGAGAACACTTGGAGAGAAAATTCCAACATGTGCAAGGACTGAATGTGGATGGGGGGATGGCATTGATGGAGTAGGTTTGGCCAGAGAAAGTGAGCAGGCTGCCTTACTGAGATGAGCAGCAGTTAACTAGACAAAGATCTGGGCACAGCAGTGCGTGAATCTCAACACTCTGGTGCTGAGGCAGGAGGAAAATCAATGTGAGGCTAGCCAGGTTTCAGACTGAGTTCTGGGCTAGCCTGGGCTGTAGTGAGAGACTGTGACCCAAACAACAACAACAACAAATGAATGAATGAATGAATGAATGAATAAATAAGTAAAAAATACAAAGGGGATTACAGAAGAAGGCAGAGGTATACAATATACTTGAGAATTGGAAGAGTTATGCTTTGTTTTGTTTTGCTTTTCAAGACAGGGTTTCTGTGTCCTGGAACTAGCTCTTGTAGACCAGGCTAGCCTCAAACTCCCAGAGATCTGCCTGCCTCCACCTCCCAAGTGCTGGTATTAAAGGCGTGCACCACAGCAAGAGTTGTGCTTTGTATAAAAGTTTGTCTGAGATGCTTCCTAAAATCAAGTAGAAGCTCTGAGTGTATACATCTGCATCTGTGTTTAAGCTTTGATTTATGAATTCAAAAGTTACCAGAAGACAATTATATAACCATGGGAGGATTTCACATGTGTCTAGGGCAACTGGCATTTACCAATAAAAAAGCTGCCAACACAGGAGACTAACATGGAACAGCAAGGAAGTAGGAAGAAAACTCAGGGTGAGTATGATGGCATGAAAATTAAGAGATCAATGAATTCAAGAAAAGAGACTTCTCTCGCAATGATTGCAATGCTAAGAAACAAGAGCAAGCCAAACTTGGCAGCATTGCAAGCTTTGGTGATCTTGATACACAGCCGCAGAACGGCAATGACAGAAGCTATGTACAAGGTTTAAATGAGACTAGGTTTTACTATACAGAGCAGGCTGGCCTTGAACTCACAGAGATGTGCCTCTCTCTCTCCCCAATGCTAGGATTTAAGGTGTGAACACATCTGGCCCCTCCACCCCCCTTCTCTCTCTCTTTTAAAAGTTGTGTTGTGAGGGGGAAACAAAGATTTAAGGGATGGAAACCTGACCAGGAATGATTTCATCTTTCATCTTGAAGGCAAGAGATAGTGCAGATACTACACCTCTGACTGTGCTAATCCAATAGGGAGGAAAACAAATAATAAGGATCCAAATTCTCATGGGGGTGAGATGAGAAGAATATGATGCTGTGGGGAAGAGAAAATAGGAAAAGCCTGCACATTTCTGCTGGAAAGATGAGCCCCAGATGGAACACTAAGAAGAGCTCCTAATCAAATTTAATTAACTTTTGAATTTAATGAACACACTAGTTTTATCTTTATTTCACATTTTCTATTTATTCTATGTGTATACATATATGTTGAATGTATGCTCATGTGGCCAGAAGAGGGCAACAGATCCCTTCCAGCTGAAGTTTAAGGCTTTTGTGGAACACTTGCCTTATGTGGGGAGGGATCCTAACTCAACATATATTGATTCAATAACAAATTGGCCAAAACTACCTATAAGAATGAGTTATTGGCCGGGCAGTGGTGGTGCATGCCTTTAATCCCAGCACTTAGGAGGCAGAAGCAGGCAGATCTCTGTGAGTTTGAGGCCAGCCTGGTTTATAAGAGCTAGTTCCAGGACAGG
>LOEQ01005656.1:139963-150451 GCA_001685075.1 Bramus lutescens
TGTGACGTGCACGCACGCGCAGCTGTGGTTGGCGTGGGGTGGGGCGGAGGGGAAGGGTGGAGCCTCGCTGGAGCCCAGGCTTTGGCGCCCCGCGGCTGTTCGAGGGGCGGAGTCACCGGGAGCTTGGAGGCTGGATTCTGGATGCGTTCATAACTTCCTATTTTAGGCCGGGGTGTTGGGCACACACCGGAGAGCCCAGCTCTCTGGAGGCTACGGAGGAGAACGATAAACGACGAGTTTGAAGCAAACCTGAATTGGAGAACTAAAGATTGAGACAGACCCGTGCTCAGGAGCGCCCTCTTGTGGCAAACGTCCAGTCAGCTTGCTGCACGCCCAGGAGTGCCCAGGGTAAGGGCTGATGTGAGAGAGTATAGCTTCAACCTCTGAAAAACACAAGAGCATTCTGCAGGTGGGCCTGGTTGATTCATGGAAGAAACTCCAAGTGACAGCCTGATCCCGTTCCAAGCATTTACTGAGGAGATTTACAACCGACTGCAGCCTGTCCCCAGGACAGACTTTCGAGGTGCCGCAGTGTTGACTAGAGCAGTGGATTGAGTTTACATAAGAGGTTAAGGAATGTTGGTTCAGGGCCAGGATGGATTTTAAAAGGACTTTCTGGAGAATAACCTAAACGTCTCTATTAGTTCCTGAGAATCGTTAAGGAATTGGGTTTAGGCATGCTGGGAAAAGTGCAGCATAGTCACGCATCAGTAAATGTAGTGTGGGATTTGGTCACACAAAGAAAATGGGAGGGAAGAGGAAGGTGGCAGCAGGGAACTCCACAACAAGAAATTTGAAGCCTCAACAGTTGGATAATCTGCCTCTTACGTCATATCCTTGGTAAACATTAGTAGCCAAACTGAACTCTTGTTAAACTAAGAGGAGCCACCGTAATTCCGAACGAAGTATGGGAGGCTCCAATTAAAACTAGTAATGTGAATAATTAGCATTGGCATCTGGTCACATTCATCTGTGATATCTCTCTGAGTTCCCTTGCTTCCATAGGAAATTTAGTGTGTGTGTGTGTTGAAACAGCCTGACTGCACCGACTGGGAAGCCATGCCCTTTAAACGTGTTTAAATCTACTCAGTCATTTCCACTCGCCAGCAAACTTTAATGTCATAAGGAAGTTACCAGGATGTCTGAAACACATTAGAGCTGAACTTGACCTGATAATTCCTGGCACATGGAATAAGCAAGCAAGTATTGAGGGGTTGAGATGAAGGAATAAACAGTTCATAAGTTCATCGTGATAAACAGAAGATGACTATGTAGGTACTCTTAGTGTGGGGCATCTTAAACTGTAAGAGTCATCTAGGGAGCACATTCCTGGGATGTTGGCTTAGGAGAATCTGATTCACCTTTTCTGCTGTTTCATATAGCTTGTTGGTGTTGGTGTCTAACATTGGGCCTTGAGTATGTGAAGCAAGCACTCCATTATTGTTTGATGTTGGGTCATATGTGCCGCAGCAGAGACAGATCTCCAAGATGCTAAGCCTTCACTTTCCAAAGGAGCAGAGGAGTCCAGCCTACTTGGAAAAGACTGGTACCTGGCTGGCTCCCTCTAGTTACTTTATTCAAACAAGTTTACAAGCTTAAATTGGGGCTGAAAAAGTTTCCAGTTACCAAAGTTATCTTGCTCTTTCTGCCCATCAGAGCAGATAAGCCACACAAATAATCAAAAAAAAGTCCCTTTTGATTATGGCTTTCCAGGTCTGCCAGGAGTGTCTTAGGACCAAGATCAGTGCAGCTGCAAGCTCTCGCGTAGCACCAATTGCAGACTCCAGAGAAACAATGCTTCAAGGTTGAAACAATCTCAAAACAATTTTTCAGCCTCTACTGATTAACCTACACATAGCAAGGGCTTTGCTGAATCATTTCTCTCAAAGCCAGACACAAAAGCTTTACTATACATGCCATTTAAAGCCAGATATAAAGGCTTTACTTTACATATCACTGCACTCCACCATTGATCAATATTTTAAATCAAGGTATCTGGTTTTTTCAAATAGGTAATTCCTCCATCAGTCATTGCCACCCTCCATCAGAATTGCTGTTTAAGCAAAGCTAGAATCAAGAACTAGGGACAAGGGCTTATCTGACTTCTTTTAATAGTGATTAACTTTATATTAGTCTCAGGGCTTTTTATATGCTAGGTAAGCACTCTATGGCTGGTTTACATTTGCAGCTGTTGTTTTGATTATTTCCTTTTCTAATATTAGTGATTGAGCCTAGGGTCTCACATAAACTGGGTGGGCCCTCTACCATTGAACTACATCCCAACTAAACTATTGTGTTGTGTAAAATGCTTCATTACTGCCCCATGCTTCAGTTCCCTTATCTGTGAATTGGGGGCAGGAATGAAAGTATTCCAGCTTCTAGGCCCACGGATTTGTCAGTGCCACTAGCACAGAGACAAGCTTTGTCTTTTCTCATGAACTTCCGTTTACTCTCCTTGGTAGAAATGAGTTAGGGTTATATTTGACTCACTCCTAGCCCTTGGGTTTTTGAGGCAGGACTTTAACATAAGTGAGACCTCTAACTCCTCCTCATGTAGAGAAGTCTCTCTATGTACTCATGACTGTCTTGGAATACCCTCTAGCCTAGCCTGGCTTCAAACTCACACAGATCTACATGCCTCTGCCTTCTGAGTGTTGGGATTAAAAGTGTGCACCACAGCTCAAAATGGCCTTTAATTTCTGATTTTCCTGTCTCTTCCCTCTGAGTGCTAGATTAGTGGTGTGCATACCATGCCCATACCTTTACTAAAAAATAAAATAAAGCATTAAAAAATTCTGCCTTTATTTGACAATCAAGAAATGGGCTAACCCCATGCTTAATGTTGACGCAGAATTTCTACACAGTCCGAGCCGACTTCAAACTCATGGTCTTCCTGCTTCTGCTTACTGAGTGTTGACATTATAGGTATGCATCACTATTCTTAAAGGTTTTTTTTTTTTGCTTTTTCCTTTCAGACAGAGTCTCTTTGTGTCATTTTGGCTGGAACTAGCTCTGTAGACCAGGATGACTTGGAACTCACAGAGATCCACCTGCTTCTGTTCTGCCTCCAGAATGCTGGGACTCTAAGGGTTTATGCCACTACAGCCCATCATTAAAGTGGTTTTTTTGTTTGTTTGTTTTTAGAAAGAGTCATTTAGAAATGTGGATGTGATCAGGAAATTTGATGCCCTCTTCATGGGCTTCTGTCTATACCTCTGTATGGCATGTAGAATGCACTCAGACAGAATGTGTACATATATATATATAAATAAAAAAAGTAAAAATAAATCTTAACATATTCTTTAATAGTTATCAGGTAGTGTGGTGTACATTCCTTTGAATAGCATACATGTGTTAGAAACTTGGTGAGCAAAAGTTTTAAGAGATATGCAAAACCAAACTGCAACAAAGTTTCAAAGCATTTTGCAATTATGTTTTGGTACTCACATTGGCTTAGTCCTTTCACTCAGTAGCAAGCTGTGGAGAACCTACTCAAGTGTACAGTAGGTAGATAGGCTGCAGATTGCTTCTGTATTGCTTGAATCAAAAGAGCTCTGCTTACGAGCCTAAGGAAAGCTTGCATGTAAAACTGAGGGAAATATATGAACTTTTACATGACAAAGAACTTTGAGTTTGTTCTTTAGAAAACACTTGCACAGGCAAAGGAAACATGTTCAGTGGCTTGCTTGAGAAAATACTACATATTATTTTTATGGGGTTAGGGTTACAGTTATGATTCATGTTGTTAGAGATAGTGTAAGTTTTAATGTTTTATTGAAGGGATAAGGCTAGGGCTAGTGTTAGGCCTAATGCTACTGTCAGGGTTAGGGGTAGGGTTAGGATTAGGGTTCTATAGGCATTGCTGAATTAAGTTTAGGAAGAAGTGGCTTGTTTTCCTAAGAAAGATATTTCGTGATTTGCATCAAAACAACTCTGCATGATTGTCTAAGGTAGCAAGTTTTTTAATCTACTGGAAATTGCAGTATTCCTTGGAGAGCAAGAAGTCTGAGTTTCCTATTTAGAATACATGTGCACAAGTGAAGGAACTATGCTCAGGTGTCTATTAGAGAAAACCTTAGTTTTGTTGTATGGAGCTCACTAAATGTTGCTGGGAGTGAAATACACTGTATGGAATAGTATTTAAAAATGCATTACATTTTTTATGCTGTGGAGCATTTGTTTTAATGGTGCAAAGATGTGTTGCATTCTTTTCTGTTGCATTTGTTTAACTTTGTGAAGTTTGTCTTATGTTGCTTGTCTAAAACACCTGATTGGTCTAAGAAAGATCTGAATGGCCAATAGCTTGTCAGGAAAGAATATCCAGGATTAACAGGAAGAGAATAAATAGAAGGAGAAATCTTGTGGCTTGCTGTTACTCTTATGGTTCCTGTTGTTAGGGATAATGTAACTGTTAGTGTTTTCCTGCAGGGCTAGGGTTAGGGTCAGGGTTGGGGTTATTGTCAAGGTCAGGGTTAGGGTCAGGGTGGGGGTTAGTGTTAGGGTCAGGGTTAGGGTTAGGGCTAGAGTCAAGTTCAGAATTATGGTCAGGGTTGGGTTTAGTTTTAGGGTTGCTATAAGCATTGCTTAATTCTTTTTAGGAAGAAGTGACCCATTTTCATACAAAAGATATTAGATGGCTTTCATCAAAACAATTTCATACTTGTCTAAAGTAGCAGGTTTGTTAAGAAATATACTGAAAAAGCAGTATTCTTTTAAGTGTAAGAAGTTATGATTTTCTGTTTTAGAATTCACTTTAAGGAACTGTGCTCAGCATCTGACTAGGGAAAACCATAGTTTTGTTGTATAGTGATTACTAAATACAACATGCTGAGAGTGCTTTGTTTACCTTCAATAGCTATGAGTTGCATGCATCAAAACCGCTATGCTTGTATGCTTAAGGATATATGGTCTGTTACAACCAAGTGAAAAATGTTTAAGTCTTAGTTGAGTAAGAACTTTAAGTTTCCTTTTCAGAAAACAGACATGTAAGTGAAGGAAATATGCTCAATTGTCTAATAGAGAAAAGTCATACTTCTAGTTCTACAGTGATTACTAAATCCAGCTTAAAGCTAAGGGGACTGTTTTGGTGTGAAAGATTATGTGTTGCTAGTATTAAAACTGTTCTGCATACATGGCTACAGAATGCTTGCTTGTTAAAACCAAAGGAAAAAGTATGTGCTCTTAGACGAGGAAGAACATGGAGTTTGCTCTTTAGAAAATATGCTCACAGGTAAAGGAAACATGCTCAGGGACTTCTTAGAGAAAACTGTGCATAGTTTTTTGGGGTAGGGATATAGTTATGGTTGGTATTGCTAGGAATAGTGTAACTTAATGTTTTACTGTAGGGATAAGGCTAGGGCTAGGGTTTGGGGCTATGGATAGTGTTATGTATAAGGTGGACTTTCATAGGCATTGCTGAATTCAGTTTAGAAATAATTGGATAATTTTACTACAAAAGATATTAAGTAGTTTCCATCAAAACAACTGTGCATGGGAGTTGGGCTGGATGCTAGGACAAAAAGGGGCAAAGTCAGAGAGCAGCCATGTAGCCTGCCAGAGACAGATGCTGGGAACTTTAGCCATGAGCCCAGGTAAAATCTTCTTTTAATTTGTCCCAGCTGTGATATGAGTGGGTGATGGGAGAAGAGGGGAGAATGCAGTACTGCTGGTACTGCCTCAAGGTCAAGGGGACTCGGGGTCTAGCCTCTCTGAAGTCCTTGGACTACTTGTTCTGCTTGCAAGGAGTTGTGCTCCATGAAGGCCCAGTTGAAAGTCTACTATGGGATATGGCAGGCAGAATTCTTTGAGAAACAGAAACCATAACTGTAGGAAGAACAGGCCTTCTTTCACAACTCTGCAGTCTACTCATGGGTCTGTTACAGCACCTGCCAGGTTTAACTGAAGTCTGGGCTGCATACACTAACCCCATCCTTTGGTAATCCTCCTTCTGTTGCTCCTGCTGCAGCAGTTGCTCATTGTGAGCAAGAATTCATTCTGTTTGTATCTTTGGTTTGTATGCCAAGATTTCATGTTTTGTACTTGTGAACTCAATAAGATCAGATTTCTTTCAGCTAGCTTGTGGTATAGCTCAATGAGAAAGATTCTAATGTACTGGAAATGTTGAGCATATGTTTAGAAAAAAGATTGCAAAGAGCAGTAACAATGATAAAGCAAATCAGACAAATTTGCAAAACCAGTAGGAAACACAACATCACCAATTGCAAAATGGTAGAAAGGGCAGTTTAGAAATGCTTTGATAATAAAATTAATTTTTAAGAAGAAGAATAGAAGAAAACAGGGAGGAATATAAAAATCAAAAATGATAAAGGTGGTATAGAGTAGATTCAATAATTAAGGACACTTGTTCCTCTTCCAGAGACCCAGAATTGGATTTCTTACACTCCCATGGCAGATCATGACCATCTGTAACTCTAGTCCTATGGAATCCAATGATCTCTTCTGACTGCCAATGTCACTAGGCACACATATACACACATAAACATACATGAAAGCAAAACACTCATAAAATAACAAAAGAAATAAAACAAAAAATTATGCAGATGAAAAAGAAGGGATCTGAATTAAGGCATAAAGAGAAAGAAAATGGGCTGGGAGTGCCATACTTGAAGGAGGAAAGCACCCAATCCTTTGTCACATGAAGTTGTCTGCGTTTGTGCTTGCTGATCTGTCCAAGTGAAGTCAGTTTTCTCTGGAAATATTTTCCTCTCTGAGTAGGCATTTGAGCATACAGAATGCCATGGCTTAGTTAGGCAGTGAATATTTGCTGAATTTGAATAGAAAAGATTTTTTTCCATACAGCTGTGTTGAATGTCCTGGAACACAACTTAAAAGTCTTTGTTGGCTGTTTCACAAAAGGGAAGGGGAGAGAAAAAATTGTAGGGAGGATCAGATTATTAGTTGCATAATATACTTTCTGCAGTTCTTCCACATGTGACGGACAGAGCTATGGCTGCCTGGATAAAACTGATATAAGATGTTACTTTAGGCCTAGTTATGTAAAAATTATACAAGGTCACTCTGAGCCTTATCCTGGTTTTATAGGGAGCAAAGATGTTATTGAAAAACAAGGAAATGGGGGAACTAAGACAAGAATTTTTGTTAAAACAGCTGGTTTTTTATAATGCCAGTGAAGACTGCCAAAGATTAATCAGACCTCAAAAAGGGATGGGAAATATTATGGACTTTCATAAGTCACATAGAAATGTGGGGACCTATAAACATAGAGCACAATTAGTTGCTTTAGAAACCTATGTCGTTCAAAAACAGATGTTGGCAAAGTGTTTCAATTGTGGCATACCTGGCATCTTAAAGAAACAATATAAGTTGCCTTGCAAGAGGGCCAGTGCCTTTAATGGGCAGCAATGGGCTGGCTGCTGTCATTTAAAAGTTGTTCCAGGTGTGCGCTCCTGTGTGAATGGGTCAGTCATTTCTTTGGGATCTCATGTTGTGACACAGACTGAGGAGAACCTACGGAGGATTCAAGTACCTCTGCTCTTAGCCTTTTGATGCACTCTGACTCTCCATGATCTCTTTCAAACTCTTTTGCTTTCCTCCTTTCTTCTTTATCTTCATCCTCATCTTTCTTTCTGTCCGTCTAGTGAAAGACTTCTATTAGCAGGCTATCTTGTTTCAGTTGTCCTTGTTCTGCCATAAGAAATTACAAAGTCTGTCTCTCTGTCTCTTTTAGCAAAGATGAACATTTCTGAGAGAGATGGCTCTTTGACTACTTGCTGTGGTACTGTGGAGGACATCAGCACCTTGGACTGAGCAGCCTTGCAGGAATAAGTCCTTAATGGTGATATTGGAACTTTCAGGCTAATTCTCTTCTCTTTTTGGCATGGTCCTCCCTATCTGGATTCTAGGCATCTCTGCTAGGGATTCTTTTTTAAATTTTATTTTGTAATACATTTCTATTATTTAAATAAAAATTTGAATTTAAAGATATTTTGATAAAATTCTCCTTCTCCAAGTCTCTTCAGATTCTCTTTTCATTCTTACCCACCCAGCTTTAAGTTCTTTCTCAAAAACCAGACAAAAACACAATGCTATAAAGCTCCTCAGAACAAAAAAACAAAAAACAAAATAAAACCACACACACACATATAAAAATAAAAATTAAAAATAAAGCAAAACCCTCCAAACTGTAATATAGGGACTGTACATACCAAGAAAACCTGGAGTCTATTATGTGTTACTAAATGACTCTTGGACCTGAGGCCTGACCTGGAGTTGTTGACATACCCAGTGTCACTCTATTAGAAAAAACTGATTTTCTCTCTCCCAGAAGGTGTGACAGTTCAGTTGTTAACCTCTACTTTGTGGTTAGGTTTCATTCATTCATCCATCAATCCATTCATTCATTTAAAAAAAAGATTTATTTATTTATTTATTTATTTATTTATTCATTATACAACATTCTGCCTCCATGTATGCCCACACACCAGAAGAGGGCACCAGATCTCATTACANAACTCAGGACCTCTGGAAGAGCAGCTCTTAACCTCTGAGCCATCTCTCCAGCCCCCCATTCATTCATTTTTTGATTATAACAAGATAAAACAAAAACTATCACATCAAAATTGGACAAGACAAATTAACAGAAGAAAAAGAGCCCAAGAGAAGGCACAAGAATCAGAGACCCACTTGTTCACACACTCAGAAATCACATAAAAAATACTAAACTAGAAGCCATGATATATAAGCAGAGGAGCTGGTGGAGACCCATTCAGGCCTTGTGTATGCTTCTTCAGTCCCTCTGACTCCATATGAGGTTTTTTCTATGCTGATTTAGAGAGCCTTGTTCTCCTAGTGTCCTCCATCTACTCTGACTTTATATATTTTAGATATTAGCCCTCTATTGGATATGAAGTTGGTAAAAACTCTGGGTCGTAATCTCTTCCTGCCTCCTCTTCTGCCAGGTTCCCTGAGCTCTGAGGGGAGGAATTCCATGGTGCCATCACATTTAGGGCTGTGTAATATCTGAAAGTGGGTCTCTACATTTGATCCCATCTGCTGCAGGAAGAATCTTTCCTGATGATAGCTGAACAAGACACAGGTCTATGAGGTTAGAAGAATATCATTAGGAGTAATTTTATCACTACATTTTTTTGTTATTGTCATTATTATTTTATTTTTAAAGATCATCAGTATTTAGATTTACTCTATATCACCAGACTATCTAGCCTCAGGTTTTTGGTCACATAAAAAGTGTTAGGTCTGGGTTTCATCTTGTGGAGTGTGCCTTAAGTCAGATCAATTATTGATTGGTTACTTCCATAGACTTTGCAGCACCATCATCCTAGCATATCTTTCAGGTGGACATCATTGTAAATCAGTGGGTTTGTGGTTATGTTTCTCTTTTAGTAGCTCACAGAGTGTTTTCTTGTAACAAAGAAGCTAGATTATGGGAGTGGAGGCTCTATGTAGACCCATCTCAACTTCCCCATGTTCAATGAATTGTATTGATGTTGTCTTTACCAATGGGGCCTATTTTCTTGGCATCAGTGTGGGTTGTTATGGGATTCTTATGAGACCCCTTTGTCCAACAGCTCAATTATATGTAAACTAATCCTGGTACCATAAGCTTTGTTTGGTGACGAGATTGGCCAGTTGGGACTCTTTCTACCCCATTTTTTGGCATACTTATTTTAGGAAATGTTTAAGTTTCCATTTTACCTCACAATGTCTCTTAATTTTAATTTTTTAATGAACTTGTTACAGTCTCAGTATTGCTGTGACCCTTCCTTCCCATGGCTGGTTAAGATGGCATTTTTTGCTGGCCATAACTAGATAACCCTGGCTTGGTAAGTAAGCATAGGCACTTACAGATGGTGCCTGAAACAGAGACCTGGAATATAAAAATTTAAGAAAAATCAAAAAGGAAATGGTAAAGTTTAAAATTGGTTAAAGGCAAGAAACTCCTAGTTTGTGTGCATGTACAAATATAATAATGCAGGGGATTAACTAATTAATTAGAAGTAAAAAACGAAGGAGACAGGGTTGAAGGAGCAACATTTGTTTGCAAAAGTTCTATGAACTGGGCTGCTGGATGAAAGCATTAAAGCAGTCCACCAATAGTTGGTGAAATTCTTGGAGTTCATTAGCAGACTTCAGCCTTTCCCTTCTCTGGATTCCATTAGAAAGAGCAATTAAGGGAGAATTAGATAGATGCAAATGGATGAGAAAAAAATCCTAATTCCTAGTGATGCTTTTCAGCTTTGGGAATAAAAACAATATTGGACCAAAGTGACAGCTAAAATTAAAAATGAAAATGATCAGGAAAAAGTGGACCTAAAACTGGGGATAGAAGAAAAATTAGAACCTGAATTTCTATTATCTAGTGTCTCTGTGACAAAGTTGGCTGTCTTCCTAACTTCTTTGTGTTAGTTTTACACACACACACCCTGTAGTGATAAGGGGAGAAGGCCCTGCTTTTCATCCAGCCCAGCTCCTGCACGGCTAGCTTAT
>LOEQ01005656.1:155806-170661 GCA_001685075.1 Bramus lutescens
GGGAGCATGGGGACCATGGGAGAGGGTTGAAGGGGAGGGGAGAGAAAGGAAGGGGAACAGAGGAAAATGTATAGCTCCATAAAAATCAATAAAAAAGAAAAAAGTAAAGGTTTTGAATTTAAAAGACTTATTTTATTCAGTATTTATTCATTGTAATGATAAGACAAATTTTCCCATTTTTTATTCTGTCACTCAGTCATACAGAACCTCAGCAGTAATATCAATGGACACTCTAATGTTGACAATTTCTCTCACCTGAGAGATTTTCATGGACATCTGTATATAATAGAAAATGACCACATTTTCCAATGTTTCTGGCAATTAAAACGGTTACCATGATACTAATGTTCACATGATCTTCTGAGCTATGAAACTAAATGTATATGATGGTTAATTTCCATTTTCCACAAGGAGGAGATTCAAGTTCATTTCTTTGTTTAAAGGATAAACCCCTTTTCTCTGTTTCCCATTTTGTTTCTATAGAAATAATGGTGCTATGTACATAGTTGAACAAATGGGCTTGTAGTATGATTGATCATCTTTTGGGTATATGCTCAAGAGTGGTATTGCTGGTCCCTGAAGTCGGTTGATTCCTAATTTTCTGAGAATCTGCCAAACTGATTTCCAAAGTGGTTGTACAAGTTTGCATTCTCACCAGCAATGGAGGAGTGTCCTACTTACTCCACATCTTCTCCAGGATAAGCTATCATTGGTGTTTTTTATCTTAGTCATTTTGACTGTTGTAGAATGGTATCTCAGAGTTGTTTTGATTTACATTTCCCTGATGGCTAAGGATGCTGATCACTTCCTTATGTGTCTCTTTGTCATTTGAGATTTTCCTGTTGAGAATTCTTTATTTAGTTGTGTATCCCATTTTTTAATTGGGTTATTTGGAATTTTGATATCTAATTTCTTGAGGGTATTCTTGATGGGGTGGTTCAGCTGTCAAAGCCACAGCTTTAATCCCAGCCATATGGCTTAGCAAATTAAAGACTCATGTGGTCAGACAAAGAGAGATACACAGTAAAGACAAATTCAGACAAATAAAATCTCTAAGCAGTTTACAGTATATTTAAAAATATATGTAGGCTTGGGTGAGAAAAGAAAAAGAATAAACAAGATCAGGTATTGAAGGTCATGCTGGGCTACATGAGATTTAACCAGTATAAAAAAGAAACAGCTCACACTTTTGATTCCAGCACTTGGGATCTCCTGCTTTTAATCCTAGAAATAGACAGGTGGAGATGGGAAGTGATATAGCACAGTGGAGAGAGGAATATAAAGTGGGAGGAGACAGGAACTCAACCCCTTTCAGTCTGAGGATTTTGTAGAGGAAAGAACTTTCATGACTGGCTGTTTACTTCTCTGCTTTTTCATATTTTATCCTCTAATATATGACTCCAAGTTTTTATTATTCAGATCAATAAGAATTCAAGCTACAAAGATGGTCTTCAAATCTATAAAATATGGCATTTAAGATATTTTAATAACCATAGGCTTTTCATGACAGTGAGACATGTTTGTTCCTGACAGCACCAATCTACTTTAAAGAAAGATCATGGGAATTGAAGAATATCCATACAGAGTTTCCTTTCTTGGTGGTAAAGTTAGCTACTGGGTAAGTAACTGCCCTTCCCTCAACTCCTGATAGTATGCTGTTCAAATTTGCCAAGGAGGACACCAAAGAAGGTGACTGCCAATTTTTCCCAAGACGAAGTAGGACAATCCTTCAAAATTCTTGCTTCAGAGAAAAATATGTCAGATATTTTAGGTCTTCAGGCTGAATATGGATGCCCCAACATTGTAGAGGAACTTTGGGTTCAGTTAATCAGTTGTCTTTTTCATTTCTATAGTTTTGGAAGTTGTTTGTTCTGCACTTCCTGTTTACTCAGGTAGTATCTTATCCTTCTTGGGTCTCTGATGGGGTTGAAGACTAGATAGCTATAGTTACAATTTTCTTTCTTACTAAATTCAGGGAAAAATTGCAAAAGACATGTAAAGTTTATAGGTTAAGAGATATAAAAGCTGTTTATATAAAAGTTGTTTATCTAAGAAAATGCTTAAAAGTCTGAAAGGATATTTTTAGTTTTATGATAGAAAGTGGTTTAGCTATAAAACTTTGAACCCATCAAGATAGTATAGATAATAGTTTGCTGACTACAAATGGACTGGACATTGTGAATGTAATCCTTACTTGATAATTGTTCTTATTGTATATAGTTTTACTGTGTTAGAGTTACAGTCCTTTCCTTTTTATTTAGAAAAAAATTGAGGAAATGTTGTGGAATACTTTTTTACACTGTATGAAGATGTGTAGCTGTAATTGGTTTAATAAAAAGCAGAATGGCCAATAGCTAGTTGAAGAGAATAGGCAGGACTTACAAGATGAGAAAGTCAGAGAGAAGTAATAAGGAAACTAAGTATACAGATTTTGCCAGCAGACTTGGTGCAATATGGACATGCTATACTGAGGAAAATTTAAAAATTACATAGCAAAGCATAGATTACTAGGAGTTAATAAATTTGAGTTTTAAGAGCTCACTGAGAAGAAGCCCAAGCTAAGGTGTGTTTTCATAATAATAAATCTCTGCATTTTTATTTGTGGACTGGTGGTCCTGATGGGAAATTATTGCTACATTATGAAGCCTTTTTTTACTTAATTTCTATGTATATAGATGCATAAGCAGTAAGATAACATCTGTCAAGATCATACATATCCTGGCTTAGTTTCTTTTTGTCCTTTGTCTAAATCTTTTTTGTCCTTTTTTCTTGACTTTTTGTCTCCATCAGTTTATTTTTTCACAAATATATAACTTTTCTTGATTGTTGTAGTTTTGTGCTTAATATAGAGGACAGATTATGTGAATGTGTGTAGTATTTCTTCAGAATCCTATTGATCATTCTGAGTTTTTCTGCTTTCCATATAGCTTTAGAATCAGTTTTTCTTTTATAAATTGTTGGGAGTTTTCCTTGGGTGTGTTGATTTATGCTGTAGATTGATTATGTCCAACATCATAATACTGATTCATCTTGTTCACAAGGATCATTGACCTCACCATTTATTTAGTTCTTTTATGTTTTCATAGTATGTAAAATATTTTATTTAGTTCTTTTTTATTTTCATAATATATGAAAGATATACTAATATTGTATAAATATTACTTTGGGGCCACACAGGTGGCTTAGCACATATTTTTCTTGGGGATGACCTGTGATCAGATCCCAATGCCCAAATCAGGAGGCTCATAACTACCTGCAACTGTAGATCCAAAGGATCTAACACACTCTTCTATGTGGTGTCACAGATACATAGAAGACATTCTCTTTCTCACACACAAACACATATAAAAAATTGGAATATTTTGTCTTGCCAAAAGCACTTATAGCTTGTAAAGGAAACAGAGCAAAATACATTGCTTTATGTGTATAATAGAAATCATACAACTTTTATTTAAAAATATCATCTTTCTTTTGGTTTTTAAAAGGTATGCATTATTGTATCTCACTGTTTTACGGACTTACATCCAATCATTAATCATAGGAAACATAAAATAGTTTCTAACTGATCATAAAATTCACCATTTACTATTTCATAAGAGGATGAACTACTTTTTATTGGTTAGAGCTATTATCTCCAAAGTTGAAACATTAGAGTATGTCAAGCAAATCTCTCCAGGTTTGGAAGAGCAATCCTGCAGACACACTGTTTTCTATTATTGGCAGAACAGAATATTAGAGTTCACAGACTTTGAGTGCTGGCCTGTGCTTTCTTTGATTATTATTTTTATTAGACTCTTGTAGTTCTTGTTTAAAGGACCATATTATATTTGTATGTTTGTGTTTTTGTCTTTCATTAGTAGTTCTGTCTATGCTGCATTATTTTATTCATTATAGATTTAAGTATTATTGTTTTTTATAAAATAATGAACTATATAATTTTATATTCTGAAAACTAGCTACCATATCTTAATACTTTCTAGTGATTTGTTATTTGGGGGGAACTTTCTGTAAAGAAATAACATTATTTTTCTCTTTTCAGTATCAGTGCTTCTCAGCATCAGCACTTCCCTGTTCCTATATCTTGGCATATCTGTGTTTTAACAATTGTTGCTTTGTTTGCTTGTGGTTTTATTACTTAAATGATTGATATGGTTAATATATTGATTTTTGAATTATTAAATATTCTTTCACCTTATTTTCTGTGTGACCTATTCAGCTTCACCTGTCATTGTTACATAGTCTAGCATGATCTGAGGAGAACCAATTGAGTGCTGACTCAGATGAGAATTGGCTTCAGCTATGGCCTGAGATGTCCTTGATTGTTGGTTGAGTAGGAACATCCAATCACTGAGTGTGGTAATATCTCTAAGAAAGTGGTCCAGACTAGATAAGTAAGCTAGCTGAACATGAGACAGTGACCAGGTAAGGGCAAGTGCAAGCAAACAATGTTCCACTCTGATTTTCATCTTCACTTGCTAGCCTGAGTTCTTTTCCTATGTTTTCTCAATGACTTAATGTGGCCTGGCAGTGTTAGCCAAAAAAAAGTCTGCTTATCATGTCAGTTGCTTTTGGTAAAAGTATTTAATCATAGCAAAATGAACAAAAATTGGTAGCCTTAAAATGAGGCTTTTGCTGTAAGAACGAACCTGAGAATATTGTATTTTGGAGGAAGGCAGATGATAACAAGACTGAGGATATCAAAAGCCATTGTAAGCTCTACACAGATCTTAACAGACCATTCCAGAAAATAAACTGGAATATGAGAGTGCTGAGAATAATTCAGTCAAGGTCATGAGGAGTCAGTGGGAAATAAACTCCATGAAATTTAGGCTAGAGGTCATATGGTAGTTTGAATGAAAATGGTCCTCATAGAGTTATATGTTAGAGTGTTTGCTCCTGATTTTGTGGAATTGGGAAAAATTAAGGGTTTTGGTATAGTAGGAGAAGATGTGTTACTGGAAATGGGGTCTCCCTTTCTGCCTGCAGAGCAGTATGTAAACTTTCAGTTCCATGCTTGCCTACTGCCATCTTTCCTGTCATGGCAATGGACTAATCCTATGAAAAATATAAGCAAGACCCTAATTAAAAGTTTTCTGAAGCATCTGGATCCCACATGGACAGTGCCTGATGGTCATCTCTCAGTAGGGAGCTGGGTTAACCTTGAGCAAAAAGCCACTTTGCAGTTTGCTGCCATCTTATTTGTGACTTCATCATAAGCGAAGCAGCCATGTGACTTGGCATGTCATCTTTGCTAACGATTTCATTGAAAAGGTAAATGTAATGTGAATTATTGATTACTATCACCACTTGACATAAAACAAAATGGCAACACCCATAAATTTCCTGATGCCACTGGGCATTCAGAATATTACCCCATTTATAAACTAAGGAGGTAACACAAGACTTCCATGGTGTGTGTTTGCTTTACTTTTTGCTTATTGCTTTACACTATACGTTTTCTGACTTCCATATGGACTGAAGAATTTTCTTAGCCATGTGCTTTAAACACTAACTATCAAAGGAAGCAGACACTTTGAAGTATTTAGATATGGAAGGCTCATGGGAATTTTCATCAGCCTAGAGCTGGTCTTGGGAAAATATATATCCCAAGGGAGACAAAGGAATATAATTCTCATTGTCAGACAAGTTGCTGCCACTGGTAGCTCTGATAGATGGAGGCTATGTATGCAGGCTATGCTGAGTTTAATGTGCTGTCCCTGTCACACCCTCCAAATGGAATTTCTGAGCCTCTTTTGCTCTAAGATATTTGGAACACCTGTTGTTCATGTTTGCTGCCCTGAGTCAAATGTCTTGGAGTGGATAGTTTATACAGACCCCATCTTCTGGTTTGCTAATGAAGAGGATACAGGTACACAGAAATGCATCAGGAAAGGAGAAAAGGAGATGTTTCCTTTTCCTTCTGTCTTAGTGTTTTATTGCTGTAAAGAGACACCATGACCACAGAAGCTCTTATAAAGGAAACCATTTAATTGCCAGCTTCTAGTTTCAGAGGTTTAGTCCATTATTGTAATGGCAGGAACAATGGTGGAATGCAAGCAGACATGCTGCTGGCAAGGAGCTGAGAGTTCTTCACTCGATCTGCAGGCAGCAGGCAAATGCCACAATAGGCCTAGCTTGAACATATGATACCTCAAAGCCCACCTGCTACGTGGCACACTTCTTTTAAGACCACACCTGATCATCACACTCCCTATGGGCCAAACATTCAAACACATGAATCTACAGGGGCCATTCCTATCCAAAACACCACAGTAACAATGAGAAAAGAAACAGAAGCCAAGAACCCTACAGTGGATGATCTGCAAAGAATGACAAAGAAGATCAAGAAGATAGTCTGGTTACTTTTATTTTTCTTAAAAGATAGGTGAATGTCAGCAAAAGTTTCCACTCACTGTAGTTTTACCCTTTGGGATCTATTCTTTTGGCCTTAAAAACAAAGTGCTAATAGTTTTCTGTACCAAGACCTGATTTGAATATAAACTGTGGGATAAAGAGTGTCTCTTGCAGAAAAATATGTCAGACAATTGTATTTTCCTACAACTTGATCTCTTTATAGGGTGTGGGGTGGGGGTACAAAGATTTTCAGGTTATCTGCCTCTATTTGCAGATACACCAAAATTGATTGTGGGAATTGGTCACATCAAGTCTAGCCAGGGTGAGTCCAGACTGGGTCTCAGCAAAGTTATCTCTAAATGAATCCTAAACTTTATTGCTGAATAAGTTCAGAACTTCTAGAAGACATTAGAGAAACTACACCTCTGAGTTTGGTAACCTGCCTTACAGAGCTGTGTCCAAAGCACATTGCACAGTTATTTTTGTTCAATAAGGATGGTTTTGTACACAAGCTCTGCTCCCCAAGCTCTATACAGCTCATTCTTCAGAACAAAGTTATTCAGAGGCCAGGGCCCTGACCCAGGGAATTATAAGGGCCACTTTGGTTCTAGTTAGATACCATGCCTGGCTTCTAGTTACACACCTAGTCCTGGGGAGGATCCAGCACAACTGCTCTTGCAACTCAGTTGTCAGTTCCTCAATATCTTTGAAAAACATTCCCTAGCTTACCATGTCAGTTATTTTGGACTCACCCAATCTCACCCACATTTTCTCATAGTGCCTGGAAGTGGACTCATAGTACAGCAATGCTCCGAACTGAGTAATGAAGCAAATCTACAACTTGGAAAGTAGAGGAACCCTCTAACCCTGCAGGAATACTGGTGTTATCTACTAGGAGGCCCTGATTGGCTGGTGAGTCCTGAGTGACAAAAGCAGCTTCCATAAGGAGACAATGTGCTGAAGGCACACAGCACAGTGGTTGTCTGTCCTGGCTTCTACCACAGACAGACCAGTCCCAGCTGTGCAGAGATTTTCAATTCAGAAGCATTCATGCCTCTAAAATATGACCATGTTGCATTCCCTCTCTTAACAAAGGCATTGCCTTTAATGCCATGGGATTGTGTGGCTTCCCAACTTTCACTCAAGAGTTTTAGGTACTCAGTTCTTTTTGCAGTTTAGTGAATTCTTGGAAGTTTTAGGAATTAAGCTGTAGCTGCTCCTTAACTCCAATAGTTGTTCAGTCTGAAACATTGGATATCTCAGCTAGCCTTCAGTATAAACAAGAATTCTGAGACTTGACTTCTAACATTACTATATGAATGAACTTGCCAGAGAGAGCTAGGGTAAACAAAGAACAAAACCTCCTTCTTCCATATTCTTTACATATGATACCAACAGGCATAGCCCAGATTAAAGATGAATTTTCCCACCTCAGAAGAACCAGATTAATCTGGGTTTTACCATTTTACATGATTAATAAATACCCCATAGGTGTACCATTTTAGTTAATTTCAGATGTCGTTAAGTTGATAACCAAGCATACCCACAAGAGCCAATACAAAGAGCTGAGGAAGATTTTTTTTAACCTGTAGCAAGCAAAGAGAACATGAGAATCATTTACAAAGATTCCTCATGCTCAGTTAACAAGTCCACTAACTGAACATGGTAAAAACAGAGATATTCTGGGCATTCTTAGCACAAAGTCATACAGAAAGCTGCATAAAGTATAAAAATGATATACAGAAATACTTGAGGAATGTTCATTTTGTACCATAAGTTCTTAGCTGAAAATAAAGAGAATGTTACTATGAAAGTTGATTGCATGATCTGAGAGATAGATGTATCAATGCCACAATTCTCACAATATTGTGAGACAGAGGACATAAATACAGAAAATACTAAGGAAAAGTCACCTGTTCCTATTGTGAATGCTGATCTTAGATTGATAGCTATGCTGAGCTATTCTAACCTTGTTAGGCTACTTTAAATTTTGTTTAGGATGGCTCAGAGAAAGTTGCATCTGCTTCCATATTGCCCATTTTAACTAAACCTGGCTGTTGTCTTTTCTCATGGCTGTGACATTATTGTAGAAAATTCTATTATTTTTAAAGGCTTTTATTTTATGTATTTGTTGGCTGCCTGTATATGTCTGTGCATATGTAGAGGCCAGAACTATATACAGTAGCTTCTTAGTGAACATATGAATGCTATGGATAGAACTTGGGTCCCCAACAACAGCACCCAATGGCCTTAAACACTGAAGCATTTCTCTAGGCCAGTGGTTCTCAGCCTTCCTAATGCTGCAGTCCTTAAATATGGTTCCTTATGTTTTGGCAACCCACAATCATAAAGTTATTTTATTGCTAATTCATTAAGTGTAATTTTGTTACTGCTAGGAATCATAATATAAATAAATGATATGCAGGATATCTTATATGCAAACCCTGTGGAAGGGTTATTCAATGTCCAAAGAGGCTGTTACTCACAGGGTGAGAAACTAGGCTTTTTAATTTTCACTTACATTTTATTTTTAATTCATTTGAAATTAAAATGTAATTACATCAATTTCCTCCTTTCTTGCCAAGTCTTTATATACAATTGTATGAAGAAGTGTGCACAAATATATGACCATATCATGCTTAGTAAATTTTTTGGGATATGTATACATAGTTTCAGGTTTAGCCGCATAATCAAGTATTAGGTAATCAATTAGAGAGCTCCTCCCTGCCTGAGGCTAATTCTCCCACTTGAAGGAGATTCCACTCTTTGATGATGAATAGGAGTTTTATTTCCTAATCACCTAGGCTGCCTTGAACAGAAAACAAGGGCTGAAGAAATAGCTCAGCAGTTTGAAGTACTGAAGAGTCTTCCAGAGCACTCAGGATGCATTCCAGTACACACACGGTGGTTCATCTATCCGTCAAGCCATTTCCAGGAGATTTTGATACTTTCTTTCTGGCTCCCTCACCACTGCTGTGGGAGCACATTATTCTCCTTCAGCCAATAGCCTTTAAGATACCAGCCCACTTGATCATAGTCTCTTATATTGTAAAAGCAGCCGTAAACGTGTGCTCACTCTCTTGCTTCCGGCTCCCGCTTCCTGCTTCTAGACTCTGTTCCTATTTTCACAGAGGACTGTTGTCTAGGACAGTGATCTGTAAGTTTTCCCCTAAATAAATAACCCTTTTATTCATAATTCTGAGCTGGTATGGGATTGTTTTGTGTCTTACATCATCATCTGGCACCCAATGCTTGGTTTTAGAACAGCTCAACCAGCTCTGCTACCCACTGCCAGCTTGGAGTACACCCAGCTAGGAACGAGCCCCCCATCAACTGGCCATGGCCTGTGCGTGGGACCAGCAGTTCATTTGGATATAGAATTCTTATAAAGTGGCAGCTTTTCTTGCTGAAGATCAGCTGGAGTTCTTTGTATTATCTCATTACTCACCTCAGAGTAGCTTCCAGTCCCAACACGCTAGCTCCAGTGTCTGAATCCCACCACACACATACACCATGCAGAAATTCAGATGGGATGTGGGCTTTCCTGGGTGCCTGCTGTTATCTTGTTTTCCCAGTGCTCCTGTGGCTGCTGAGTGATCAAAGCCCACCACAGTACACACAGTTTGTGATTTCTATTAATAACTATTTTTTGATCTAAGCATATCTTTCAGCATTTCACACCAAAACTAGATTCAACTGTCTTGCCAGGCCCAGCTGGGTTAGTTTTGTATGTGGCAAGTGACACCTACTGACAGGTAAGAGTTATTGTACCTAATCCAGCTAATTAAACCACAGGTAAGATTTAATATCCTAAATATAGATCATCAGTTGCTAATTTAAAAGGGAAATATGTCAGACAACCTAATCATCCAAGGTTTCAATAGCCTCTTTACTTACACCATGTTCAAGGTTTTACAAGACTTATATGATGTCCCTTCTACATCACTATTTTTGATTCTGGGGATTATTCTTGTCCTCAATATTTTTTTAAATATGGTTTGACAATAGTGATAAGAATGAGGTGTTTTTAGAACTGGTACAGTCTTTATAGACTGAATCCATGCTTTTAAAGAAAGAGTTTGGAAATCTGAAGGATATGACCACTTTAACTAACAAAACTCAGTCAACTGAGGTACTTTTAGAAATAGTGCATACTGCTACCAAGCTTCTTGAAAATGAGGTCAGGAATCTGAAGGAGGATACAAACAATTTAATTAACAAAGCTTGGTCAACTGAGGTACTTTTGGAAATGGTACAGACTGACAGTAATTTATTTAAAGGAAGATTCAGCACTTTGGAGAAGGAACCAGCCAATTTGGCACATAAAACCCAATCAAGGACAGTGGGTGTTGAAACATTATTTGAAAGAATTCACACTGTTGAATGTATTAATCGGACTCTGTCAAAGGGATTTGACATATTGACTGATAGACTGTCTCTCCAGGAAGGTAATATGCATGCTATAAAGGTTATGTCCAAGGATGAGACATTATCTCTACTGTATAGACTTCATACCTTAGAATTCTCAATGAGGACATTACAGCAGAACACTAAACAGGAGATCTAGACATTACAAAGGATTTGAAAAGATTGAGAAAATTATCAAATTTGACTACCAGGAACAAAAGGTAAAAAGGCAAAATTTAACCTCATTGGTATGTAAAAATCTCTGGGATAGCTTCCCCAGAGTTCTGCCTGCCTTTCCAGTAATAACATCAGAAGTACCTTGAATTTGTCAAAGAATGTACATAAGAGCCCATATGTATGACTGATCTGAAGGAAATTAAACAAGCAATTGTAGCTTATGGACTACATTTGTCCTTCATTAGGGAAATGGTCAAAATATGGACTTTCAGTAGCAAAGCAATGCCTAAAGATTGGACTCAGTTAATCTCAACAGTCCAAGAAAGTGGACCACAATTGCTTTGGAGGTGCTTTTGAAAAGAAGAGGTGAGAATTTTAGAGCAACAAGGAAAAGCAAAAAAAAAAAAATCTTGAGATTTCCCTAGATCAAATTCTAGGTGAAGAACTTCATTCTGATCCTCAGGATCAAGCTCTTTATGATGATCACACCTTGTCCCTATGTAGCACAGCAGCTTTAAAGGATTGGGACAGGAGTCAGAAACCCAGAAAAGATAGTTGAATCATATCTTAGGGTTAAACAGGGTCAGAGAGAACATTTTAGTGACTTTTGCAAGGACTAACTAGGGTTGTACGAATAGTGTTAACTGACCCAGAAGCTAGACGTATAATAATTGAATCTTTGGCTTATGAGAATGCAAACATAGAGTGAAAAAAGGATCTTTGGGCCTTTAAATATCAGATCAGCATGAATGGATGAATGGGTCTTGCATACAATGAATGTTAAGATATTTGACTATGGTACTGAAGCTTGGTTAGGACAAGCAATTTCCAATGGTAAGAGAAGACATCAAAATACCAAATGTTTTAATTGTGGTAGAATGGGACATCTGAGAAGGGATTGTAGACAACTGATTCCTAGGAATAATGTCTCCTCTGGGAATGGCAGAAATGGGAGGACTTGATCTTCATGTATATGTAGGAGGTGTGGCAAAGGCTGACATTGAACCAATGAATGTTGGTCAGTGAAAGACAAGCAAGCTGATACCATCAAGAAATGTCATGGGGGGCCTCTTGCAGGCCCTCATGATGAATGTGATCCAGTCATTCCCAGTTACTGTGGAGAATGTGTCTCACGAGGAAAATTTAAAAATCCAATGCCTGCTGTAAAAAGCGATACTGGTCTGAATGATAGTATAAATGTGGAGGATGAGTAAAAAACTTCAGTAGGACAGAGAAAATTTATATTCTTGCAGACTTCTATAAATGATCAAAAACCAAAGCTAAGAGTTTGTATAAATGTCATTTTTATTGAAGGCTTATTAAACATGGGTGTGGATGTACCATTACTCCAGAATCTTGGCATCCAAATTGGCCTCTTCAGGAGATAAGATGCCCAGTTCTTGGGAGTTGGAGCCTATCTCAGTTAAAACAAGGCAAGATATGGGTTGAATGCATAGGGCCAAAAGAGCAAATAGAAAGACTAAGGCCATGTGTAGCCAATAGTACAGTGAATTTGTAGGGTCATGACCTACTGCAGCAATGGAATTCCCAGTTTAACTCTCCTGTAGCCCCCAAAACTTATGTTTCTGAGGAAAATATTAGGAGATATTATAGACAATGGAACCAGCCATTCAGGCTGTACAAGAACACAAAGCAATTGATAAGTCAACAGCCCTGCCTTTAAAATGGTTAACTGAGAAACCAATATGGGTTAAGCAGCGGCCTCTAGCTGAGGAAAAGTTACAGGCTTTAGAACAGCTGGTACAAGTGCAACTAGATGCTTGACGTATAGAAGAATCTACCAGCCCTTGGAATTCTCCTGTGTTTGTTGTTAAAAATGAAATCTGGAAGATGGACAATGGTGACAGATCTAAGGGCTGTCAACAAGATTATTCAACCTATGGACCCTCTACAATCTGGAATTCCTCTGCCTTCTCTGGTACTAAAGGGATGGCCTCTCATAGTTATTGATTTAAAGGTTTGTTTCTTCACTATACCTTTACAAGAAAAGGATAGAGAAAAGTTTGCCTTCACAGTGCCTACTTATAATAATTTTCAGCCAACTAGGAGATATCAATGGACCATCCTCACACAGGAAATGCTCAATAGCCCCACCAATGGGGCCAATAGTTTGTCAGCCAGCCATTGGAAATAATACGTAAGCAATTTCCTAAGTCTACCATTAAGTGGATAACATTTAGTTATCTGTTTCAAATACAGATACTTTAGAAAGGATGGTTGAGGAAGTAAAGAAAGTCTTGCCTCAATGGGGATTACAAATTGCTGTTGAAAAGATTCAAAGAGGAGATTCTGTTAATTATCTAGGTTACAGAATAGGTTTACAAAAAGTTAGAACACAAAAAGCACAATTTAGGAGAGATTGGATACAGACTCTTAATGACTTTCAAAGATTATTACAAGACATTTCCAGTCTATGACCAGCTGTTGGGATAACACCTGATCTAATAATTCATTTAATCAAAACTTTGGAGTGTGATAAAGATTTGAATAGTCCCCAAGAATTAACAGCTGAAGCAGAAAAGGAAATGATGTTTGTTGAGGAGAGATTACAGGAGGCACATGTGGATAGGGTGAATCCAAATCTTAATTGTATTCTAGCCATATTGCCTTCTGGAATTTCTCCTACAGAAATGTTAATGCAGAGGGACAATATTATCTTAGAATGGATCTTTTAATCACATAAACCAAGTAAAAAATTAAAAACTTATATGGAAAAGGTCTATGAATTAATTATAAAAGGTAAATTGAGACTTTGTCAATTAGCAGAGATTATTAGTGCATTTTACTGCTGAAGAAATAAAATTTATAGGAAGACAATGAACCCTGACAAAGGGCTTGTGCTAATTTTTTGGGAGAAATTAATAGCAATTATCCCCAAAGCGATAGACTTAACATTACAAAGAGAACTTCTTGGATTCTTCCCCTAATTGTATATGATGCAACAATAATTGGAGCCTGTACATTTTATACTGCTGTAAATAAATCAGGGAAGGCCATTTACAAATCAGAAGAATTAAGTAAGGTGGAACAAAGCTTTTATAATTCTGCCCAGAGGGCAGAATTATATGCTATTCTTATGGTACAAAAGGATTTTAAAGCACCTCTTATATAGTTACTGATTCACAATATGAAGAAAGAGTTGTCTTGCATATTGAAACTGCTGAATTTATACAAGATGATACAGAATTGACTTCATTATTCATACAGGTGCAAGACACAATCAGGAAGAGGCTTTATCCTATATACATAACACACATCCAATCCCATACAGGTCTGCCAGGTCCTCTAGCACAAGACAATGCAGAAATTGATTAATTATTGATTGGAAGTGTGTTGCAGGCCTCTGAATTTCATAAAAAAAATCATGTCAATAACAAATGTTTAAAGAAAGGGTTTTCTATTACATGGCAACAAGCCAAGGAGATTTTAAAGAGGTGTCCTACTTGGTCTTTCTATAATCAAGCACTGTTGCCTGCAGGGAGTAACCCAAAGGGTATTCCTAGGGAATGAGATCTGGCAGATGGATATGTTCCACTTTATGCAATTTGATAAAGTAAAATATGTACACTGCACCATAGACTCATATTCAGGTTTTCAATGGGGAACTTCCTTGAGCTCAGAAATGGCTGATTCAATAATCACACAATTATTGAAAGTATGGCCATTATGGGTATACCTGCACAAATAAAGACAGACAATGGCCCGGCATATGTATCTAGCAAAATGGAGTATTTTATTTTTTTGCTTATTATAATATAAAGCACATTACAGGTATACCAAATAATCCTATAGGTCAGGCAGTTATAGAAGGGTCAAATCATACTATAAAGGACAAACAGAAAGAACAAACAGAAATGGATGGAAAATACCCCCAGAAATAGATTGCATAATGCTTT
>LOEQ01005657.1:18636-30926 GCA_001685075.1 Bramus lutescens
GAGAGAGAGAGAGAGAGAGAGAGAGAGAGACAACAGGGAATTTTAAAATGTATAAAAGGTTTCCCTTGCTTTTAGCAATGGGGGTCAGCAATTGGTTATGCAAAGGAAGAATATTCTTTTGGTGTTGAAGGTGAAAGGAACTTAGGCAGGGTGGGGAAAAGTGTTTATTTATGGATGACAGAAGGAAATCAGAAGCACTAATATCTTACTAATTTACACAAAAACCACTGATCCTCTCAGAGATTTAAGTAAGTCTATTTGTCTTATAAGCTGTGAAGAGAATTTCAGTAACAAAATGTGTGCTTATAGCCCCCATCTTGCAGACTGCTGAGCCCAGTATCTGCACCAACTTTCCTTTAAAACTGTGTCCTCTATTCTCACACCATACGTGGGGATTATGCATTTCAGTGGCAGAGGAGAGCTGCATAGACTCCTTCTAGATTGTACCTGACTTGACATGGTAGGTGTCAGGAAGCCCTCTCAAAACCCTTATCGATAAGCAATCGGTCCCAGGTTGGGCAAGATCCCTGAGTGCTCTCACCACAGGCACAGCAACCAAGTGAGAAGAAGTACAGGCTCTTTACAGGAATCAGGGACATGTTAATGTGTGTCTCTGTGGGTACATGCCTGTGTCCTGGGTAAAGTGTGTGTGTACGTATAGGTATGTATGTGTATGTGAATATGGTTGTGCGGTTGCCCATATGTGTATCTGTTTATATTGTGACTCTGAGCATGTGTGCGTCTATGTGTGTTTGTGTGTGCACTGACCTGAATATTACAGTGTCCACAGCATTTTTGGTTGTAACCCACTAACAACCATCTTGCCTGTCTCAAGAGTTCTGTCTTTGGTGTCTCCAGTGGTCCCTGGCCTCTACTTTCCTCTGACTTGAGGGACAACAGACTGATCGCCTAAGCAATGCAAGGGGTGATAGCCACAAGGGGTCACTTTGTTGGAAATCTGAACATCAAGTTTGGGGTACCATGTGAAGACCGGAGGGAAAGGGATCAGAGACAAACGGGGGGCAATGTAGGCTCTGCAGAAGAGCAAGAAGGAGCATGGGGGGGTAGAAGAGTCATGAGTGGGTGAGTGGCCATTCACATGTTGATTATACCAGGGTCGTTTGCGCGCTCAGTGTTTTCATTGGGTGATGTGTAATGTGGACTTTGATGGGCACTGTTTTCAAAATCTTCTCGGCTTTTAAATGCATTTAAGTTACTTGAAAACTGGCTTTTAAGATTTTTTTTTCTCCAGTGGGACCAACATAAAGGTCAGCCTAGACCTAGGAAGCCCCCTCCTACACCAAGTGACACAATTTAGACCCTGCTGTGACTTTCTTCTGCAGCCTTTGTCAGTGAAAGGGGTCACTCTGCAGGTGTCCACCTGTCCACCTTAACCTCGCTCCCACCTCTGTCCCACTGTGTCTTTTCTGACACTGTTATCTGAAGTCTGCTCCCCCTGGATTCTGCTTTCCCCTCAGAGAGTCTCAGGGGTCTGTCTGGATCTCACTCATTGCCTCACAGGCTCTCAGCACAGGAAGCTACGGCCACAGGAGTCTCTTTTCTTCCCTGCTTCTGTGGAATCAGCATCTTCCATTACTAAGTCTCCAGTGTCTCCCAAACTTGTATTTTAGATGCTTGGTCAACATTTTGGTTATTTGGTTGAAAGATTATATAAGGTTTTTTGTTATTTCTTGGCTGGGAACACAGCAGGGTGTTTTGAAAAGATGCAGCCTAGGGAGGCTTCTCAACCAGGCATAGAAGCCTCAATTCAAGATGGGTCAGGCCCGTATGCTTGATCTAAAGAACACTAGTGTCTTTGTGTGCACAATATTTTCTCCCAGTGTCCCATTTTCAATGACTCATTTCTTAAGAATGCAGCCCCAGCATGATGGTGCTGATGAGAGCTCAGGAAATGGGCTGGCCACTTGTCACTTGTCAGCTATTTCTGTGACCCTTTTAGCTTTCCACATAGTCTTTGATTAGGAACATGTAATTGCATTATGAATAAATCGACTATGGTTAGCTTTAACAATTAAAAAAACCTTTAGTTTAATTGGCTTTTATTTGGAATAAAATCAAAACAGACGTTCTAAAGCACACTAGGGGCTGGAGAGCTGGCAGTGCTGCTCTGGCAGAGGACCAGAGATGTGTTCCCAGCACCAGATCAGATGGCTCGTAACCTCCAGTAAGGCCAGCTCCAGATGACTCTGGCCTCTGTGGACACCGGGACTCACATACAGACACACACTGAAAAGTAATTTTAAAATTAGTCTTGTAAAACACAATGGTAGTTTGTCCAGGATCTCTCAAAACTTTACACGGAGAGCCCATTCTCTGAGATCCAGAGTTTGGGTTTCGTTATCATTGTTCTCCTCTCAGGAGATAATTGCTGAACTGGTCAAAGCTCATCATCCTTTCTTTCTGATAATCCCTTAATTAGTATGGGCTACAACACATTTTTAATAGTTGTAAAGCTTAGCAGGGCAGTGGTGGTGCACGCCTTTAATCCCAGCACTCAGGAGGCAGAAGCAGGCGGATCTCTGTGAGTTTAAGGCCAGCCTTGTCTACAAGAGAGATAATTCCAGGATAGGCTTCAAAGCTACAGAGAAACCCTGTCTTGAAAAACCAAACAAAAAAAATATTGTAAAGCTTTGGAGAATATGCCAAAGGAGGCCAGTGTCTCTGTTGTTACCACAGTGATAGGGGAGCTGACTCTATCCTATCTGTTCAATGCCCCTTTTCTTCTAATAAATGGCATTTGCTGTTGTGCCTGTCACCTTCTAATTTGAAAAAAATATCAGAAGGGCTGTCATCAGCAAGTGGACATGTGCTGGAGAATGTATTGAAGTCAGCATCTGAGTACTGATGTTCAAGCATAATGTCTGCAGCTTGGAGGGACTTGGGAGACCTAGGAAGCCCCCTCCTACACCAAGTGACACAATTTAGACCCTGCTACTGTACTGAACTACAGCTGCTTCTGTCAGGTGTTAGCTGGACTGTGCTTCTGTTCCTATGAAATCCAGACTCTGAGATTCTCTTGTGCTTTTTTGTCAATAATCATACAGTATGGGCTTTCTTTTCTTTTTTTTCCTCACTGTCTAGTTTTGGAGTGAGCAGAAAGTCATTTTCTGAGCCCCTCTGATTGAGCTCTGCTCACCCCACAGAAAAGGAGAGTGCTTCCATGGAGGGTGTGGTCCTGGGAAGGGTGTGATGCAGCAGCTGCTCAAACTACAGTTTTCTTCCTTCAGAAAAATGCTATTTTCATTTTGCTTATGTGTGTGTGTGTGTGTGTGTGTGTGTGTGTGTGTGTGTGTGCGTGCAGTACCCATAGAGGCCAGAAGAGGGCGATTGATCTCTCTGAAGCAGAAGTTATAGCTGAGTATCCTGAAGCTTATGCTGGAGACTGAACTGCACAGAAGCAGGCATAGACTCTTATCTGCTGAGATGTCTCTCCAGCACACATGATGCTCCTTCTAGGAGATAGAACCTCAGTTCAGACTACTTAACGGAAAGAGGCATTTTTGTCTAATAACTGAATCAGAGCCAGAAGTTAGATGCTTGCACCAGGAACTCAGACACTGGCCAGAGATCACAAGGGCTGTTCTTTTTTTGGTAATGGCTTCTATGTGTTACCCCTATGTAGGTTCTGTTTGTGAAGTGGAGTGAAGAGAAGATCCCAACCCTGAGCTCTCCTCTCCTGTAATGACTTTGACTTTAGAAGGACTCAGTACCCACCCTTTATGCTCTCTCTCTTCCTCCTTTTTTACATGTATGTGTATTACACACAATGTGCATGCAGTGTGCGTGTAGGCATGTAGGCCCTGTGGATCTTTACAATTCAAGATATGCTAAAAGATACACAAAACCAGTAAATTGAGGGTCTACCTTTCTGAGGAAGGATTGGCTCCACCTTCACACTGTAGGCACCTGGTAAGAATTTAGGAGGATCTAAATACAGCACTAAGCCATTGGTGGGAGCACCAAGAGATGCCACTACCCACCTCACCCTCAGCACGATCATTAACGGATCTGAAAGATGCTCAGGCCCCAAATGAAGCATAGGGATATGAGAGTTTTGTCGGTACATTTTGGTGCTGTGGTATAAGAATGGCCTGCAGTAAATTCATAAATGAATGCATTTCTCATAGTGGGCCATCATGGTCAGCATAACAAGGCTCAGAAGATAGAGATGCATTCACGCAACAGTAGGGCCCGTGGTTCTGCTTCACTTTTGCTCATTGGAAGCTCTGAGTCTTGAAGAGAGAATTTGGGGTGCTTGTTAGTGTGTGAGGACCACACAGAGGGCTTCCAGTAGAACTTGAACCCTTGTTGTTATGAAAGCCTTAGAAGTGACAGGACTGGCCAAGATTAGAAAGAGATGCGGTGAAAATAAATTGAGACAGGGAACCAACAGTCACAGTCAGCTTCTCAGGATTGAAACCTTCTCTCAAGTCCAAGCAGAGACCTAAACACAGACTCTCAGTGCCCAGTCAGAGTGGTTACAGAGAGACTGGAAGCACCCAGTAAAGCAGGCACTGGCTGTGGGTGCTGACAGGGGCAGGGATCTGAGACACCCACAATCGACCCAGTTTATCAATGGGGCAGCCAGATTCTAGAAGGCACAGAACTGTGAAGAAAACCTGGAGATGGTAAGAAGGACAGAGCGGGACCCAGGCAGAGAAGCCCAGAGAGGAAAGAGCTGAAAAAAAAATACAGGGCAAACTGGCATTGCCGCAGAGATAACTGTCTCAGGCCCATGTTTCGTCTAGACTCGCTTCTCCAGAAATGACATAGCAGTCCCTAAGGAGACCACAGACCCCCTACACTAGCGCAGATCTGCGTTCGAAGGCCCAGTTTTTCACATACATTCTCACCATATTTTTATTGATGTTTAGTTACCACACCTACCCACACCCACTCCTTGATTTCGAAGTAGCTGACTCACTTTGGAGGAATGGTGCAATCTCCTCTGGAGGGATGAAAACCTTGTCGAAGAGAGACGTTCAGAGCAACGAAGCCATGCTGCGCCCTAGGGCACAGCACCAGGCTGCAGACAGTGTCCATTCCCTCCAGCTCTTCACCGCTATGCTGTCTCCTCCTCACTTCCACTCACTGACACTGAGTTGAGCCTGGCAAGGGCCGCTGAACCCAGCTGCCCTTTCTCTGAGTCTCTTCCTTCCCAGAATGAAACCGGATGGAGAGATCGCCTGGGAGCCAGGTGAGTTTTGAAGTGACAGCCTGGATAAGATGTAATGCAAGAGAGACTGGAAAGAATTCCCCACAGCCCAAAGCCTCACAATCGGCCTAGTGCATTCTCTTGGGTTGCTGCTGTTCAGACTCTGTCCTTTCTCTTCTACTCCAGCCTCATCAGCATCTTCATCCCTTCCCAAGTATGAGGTTCCTGCGTCATGGGCCAGCCTGGCTGCTGTCTCTTTACTGAATGATTTCAAACACCTGTGTGCCCGAACCTGTTCCTTCACATCGTTGGCCAAATGCCACCTCCTATACCATGCAAAGCTAGAGCCATGTTTAAACAATAGCTCTCTCACCTCTGCTCTCAGTCACCCTTCAAGACATCATGACTTCCCTTTCTTGTCCCTTCTAACATACCATGATTCACTAGAATACTAAGCATTGTCAACAGTCTTCCTTACGACTGTGAAATTTCCATGAGGAAGGGAGCTTTGCCTATTGGGTTCTATTTACATACTGGGCTTTGACCATAGGTTCTCTCACACTTCTTGGATTAATGGAAGGTGTGATTGACCGGAGAAAGATGAGACCTTTAAATTAGCAACTTGACAAAACACATAAAGAGAAGAAATGAACAGTTTCAACAAGAATTAAAATTTGCTTTTTATTGATTTGGAGGTTATCCTTAAGAGAGAGAATCCAACACTAACTTTGAAATCACTCTGATAAAAGCCAACTGAGATGATTTCTAACTGACGATATCGCTGTAGTAGAAGGCCCAGGAGTTGCTCTGGGAGATGGGTAGAGACTCTGAAGTTGAGGGTCATGGCTTTGCTATAAACTCACACAAGCAGCTCTCAATTATCTGTTGGAAAAGGGACTGCATTGTACACAGTTTAATGTGTATGCTTTCCGTAGAATAAATATGATGGAGTCCAACGATGAGGCGTTGATGGAAGATACCAGTGCTTGCTTTTCACACTCACAAGGGAGAAAGTTGACGATAGAGCTGTTGTACTAAGGTATGATTTTGGCAAAGAGATAAAATCACAGCCTGTGGCTGTGGGGCTACACAGCTGAGCTGCAGCTCCTTCTGAAGGGGTCGTGGTGGCTATGATTTTTCATTACTCTTTTGAGTAAAGCTTGCAGGCTGATTTTGTCTTCTGCTTGCATCAGAGGCAGATTTCACACAGCCACCATTTTTTACATATATTCAGATACTATCTGGGCAATACGTAAGGCTTCTCAACCCTTGAAGGTATATTTGAAAAGCTTTTGAAGTTCTTCCAAAATGTTACGGCATAGAAAAATTTATATATTGTTATTATGATAGGTCATAAAACATAATTAAAAGTTCTCAATTTTCATAGATGTTTAATAGAGTTTATTATTTAATTATATTTAAATCTTGGTTTTCTTGACTCATTGCCAGCAGCCATGCAGTGGTGTGCTTGTGTGTGCAGTGTATGTGATTATGTCTCTGTGTATGTTTCAGTGTTGACTTAAATGAGATTGTGTCTATGCAAGTGCTTGTGTGTTGAGTGTGTGTGTGTGCTTGTTGCATAGTGTAGGTGATTACACCTGTGCATGTGTGAGTGTTGAGTGTGCCTTTGTAATCTAATTATATAAAAATAAATCATATAAAAACTTGATCATGAAAAGACAAAGATCAGCAGCAATTAAGCATGCTTTTGCCATGATTAGAGTTTTCACTTCTGCATTTCTAAGAAACACTGGGGACCAGAAAAATATGAAGCTTTTGGGTTTTGTTCTTTACAAGGATTAGTGATTTCAGGAAATTAATGAAGAAAAGATCAAGGCTACAGTTCGTGTTAATGAAGCCTAAGCCAGGAGGTGACTTTGCTGTTTGGTCTTCTTGTGGTCTTATTCCCCAGCCTCTCTTCTGGTTTTGGAAACGACTTAGGTTGTTTGGTAAAACAGGGCAAGCATGCCCTTCCAGGCACCATTTGTTCTCTGCCTTGGTGCACCCCACCAACACCTGCGGTCACTGACACCTGAGATCTGAAGACGCCTGTCCCCGAAACTGCTCAGGGTCTTCTCTAAGAAGCAGAGAAAATGCAACAACCGTGCTTTTGTGGTTTCTTTTTAATTCGATACAACTGTTGCTAATTAAGGATAATACTTTTGGTTAGAACAATAATAAAAATAAAGAACAATGTATTTGTGTTGCAGGAACATAAGTTCTTTTTTTCTTCTCATTTTTACATTTATATTTGTATTTATTTTTAGGAAGAAATTTCATTTAAAAATTACACTGCTTCTTTCTTGGCTCCCAGCAATGGAGCAGGCAAAATTGGATCTCCCTCTAACAATTGCTGCCGGAGTCCTCTGCAGGGACAGGTGGCTATGACATACTGTTTTCATATACGGGGTCTCCCGGAGGCTTCTGCTCTACAACACACACAATGAGATAACCCTAAGGTATCAGCTAGGACTTCACACCAGGGTGGCCTGGAGGTCAAAGCTATAACTTCATTGATAGTTCAGTGTTTTATTGTGCTTATATGTGAACAAGGGTGAGAAAAGGGAGAAACACTTTAGACAATGATCAGACATTTGCTCTCCCCCAATCATGAAGGTATCAATAAATCAAGCTCATGTTCCAGTCTTTGTGATAGCTGGGTATCTATCAGTAACTGTAAAGAATTGAAGCACCACAAATGTGGTGCAGTGTTCAGCTCTACATGAACATCACGTGCTCTCCTCCAAGGCTCAAGGACCATCATAAAAGCATCAATAATGCATCAGGTCCACTTTACTAACTTCCACTCTATCTGGGCAGGCGACATTTGCAGCTCTCGCATGCGAGGCTTGGCGAAGAATAAAGACATGTCTGGACCAGGGCAAACTATGCTCAGTAAACAGACCCTGGGCACGGCAAGACCTTGGAACACACACATGTACATCAGCTGTCATTGTCTGCACGTGAGCAAGCCAGTCAACATTCTAGCTGCATATGGAAAGAGGCATTGCTCCTAGCTGAGAGACTACAGACAGTTGATAACTTCTAGGGGGCGGGAGAGTCAGTTTTCTTAAGTGCTATGACTTCTGGTAGTTTGATCATGTTCCAATGGATGACCTCATCTTCATGTATATAAGGGCAGCATAGATTGGACTCAGTGAGGTATAAAAATATGGGGAAGACATGAATTTTGGAGAGGGACATGAGGAGGCCTTCAGAATTTAGAGGGGGGAAGTAAGGAGGGGAATATGATCTAAATACATTGTATGTGTTTATGAAATTCTCAAAGCATAAACAAAAGTAGTATAAAAGAACCCCCAAGGCAAAATAATATAATCATTCATAGTATTTCAGAATTCCATATGAAACTGATGCTATCTGGGTTTTGCTTTTAAATTAATTATTTATGATTTTGTAAATGTGTGACTTACAAATATGATGTAGAATTGATAAGTCAACTTTATTCTGTTTTTTTTGTATCAGAAGCACAGTGCCAACTGACATGTTGGCTGCATGCTCACCACTGCCTGCTCTCCTCTCGCATGTTGGCGGCATGCTCACCACTGCCTGCTCTCCTCTCGCATGTTGGCTGCATGCTCACCACTCCCTTCTCTTCTCTGCATGTTGGCTGCATGCTCACCACTTCCATCTCCTCTCGCATTTTGGCTGCACGCTCGCCACTCCCTGCTCTCCTCTGCATGTTGGCTGCATGCTCACCACTCCCTGCTCTCCTCTTCATGTTGGCGGCATGCTCACCACTGCCCACTCTCCTCTTGTTGGCACCATGTGCAATACACAGAACTGACTACTTGGCATGTGTGAACCAACTTCTGTGTCACATGCTAGAGACATGAGGTGTGGCACATTGCTTACTAAGTTAATTGATAATTTGGAAATATATGATGGGGACAACCTAATGCAATCTCTCCCTATGAAATTAAAACTCCCTGTTTAAATTTTATTAAAATTTCTGCTTGGTGTATCTTTGTTTTGTTTTGTTTTTGCAATATGGTTTTTACCCTGGGCCCTAGTATGCCAGTCAAGCATCTGAACCCCTGGGCTGCACTTCCTGTCTATGAGCTTCAAGAGAAGCTCCCGCGTCAGCACTGACAGGCTGCAAATAAACTCCAGCTCACTGTCCTCACAGGTCTCTGAGGATTTGCTGCTTTTTAAAAGAAATCAAGTTTAGGTTTCTGACAGACACTCTCCAAAGATTTATCGATATTCTATAGATAAGGGTGTGCATAGGTATGTCTGAGAAATAATACTGAGGACTGTTGGGTTTCTCTTTAAGACCAAAAACTGCAACAAGGTAGGCAGGATGAGAATACCACCAACAGCGACTGATTTTATAGGATGCTTATATCAAGATTACAGAGAGAGCAATTCCCAGAGGCCCAATGAACAATGGATCAAGGAGAAAAAAAAATTCAGAAATCCTTATTGCTAAACTTCTAAGACCATAAGAAGCTGCTGAGCTATGGGCATCTTGAGGACAGATATGCTCAGTTTCTCAAGCCCAATATGTCTCAAGATGGCTCCTTATTTTTCTGTTTTTTACAGGGCTCCTGTTGGAATCATGGCTAAAAGGATTCTGAAATGCTCTCGAGTTCTTGTAGCGTTAAAGATTAGACAAGGACTTAAAAGGCCAGTGTACTTCCATTTAATACTCCAACATCTGATACATCTGTTTTTCTTTAGAAAACATAATCTTTGGGGGAAATGATCAAAATCAACAAGAGTTCTGCAGGGGGGGGGTGTGGACTCCATGGGCACAGTCTACAGATGTGCATTTTAAAATCCAAGTCTGGATGTTTTGACTATAAAGCTGAATTGCATATATTAGCCAGAAGAGAGGGAATTTAGTCTGGGATTTTAGTCTGTTTTCTGAGCACAGTTTGCCCTGGTCCAGACATGCCTTTATTCTTCACCAGACCTTGCATGCAAGAGCTGCGAATGTCGCCTGCCCAGATAGAGTGGAAGTTAGAAAAGTGGACCTGATGCATTATTGATGCTGCGGCTTCAGGTCACAGTGCCACCGACGGTCCAAGGCTCTGAGAACTTTGCAGTAAAGCAAAATTCCTATGAATTATTTGGATGGAAAAACAGATGAAAGAGGCAGGATCGCGGAAAAAGTTTAGTAACGCAGACAAATCTATCAGAATTCATATGCTGAAAACCAAATGCAGCCTCTCCTTCACATGTCTCCCTTTGCTCTCTCTCTCTCCATCCTTTTAATTTGAGGATCTCTGTACCCTACATCTGACTGCTGGGGTGTCAATGGAAGATTCTAGTAAAGTCACCAGCATGCACTTAACTTCTGGTGCGAGGGCCCAGAACGAACAGTCTTGTCCCCAAGTTTCAGATGGTCGGAAGGCACAGCCATGCTTATTTCTCTAGTTCTCACTGCCTGGCTTTTCCTCATAACTTCCCCCTTTCAACAGTCATTTCCTTAAATCTCCCTCAGAATCCTTATGTCTAATGAATAAACATCATTCCACCACCTCAATCACCCCCTCGGTTGTACTTTGTCAGATTCTGACCTTGCCTCACCAGACGTCAGATGCTTCCTGCTTCTTGGCTTTCCGTTAGATTTAAATGAAGTTTCCACATTGATGTTCAACTGCTACCTCCAACTCAGCATGAGTTTATCCATTCTAGATATTCTGAGTCATTCACTATAATGATAAATTTATTTAGTTAGCTGTGTATGTTTCTATTTAATCTGTGATGTGTATAGTATGCATATGTTGTATGTGTGTGCACATGGTATACAGACATGAATGTGTGGGTGGACACCATGTGCGCATGCCTGTGCACAAATATTCAGAGACCAAAGGTGGATATTGGGTGTTCTCCTTTCCCATCATGTTTTGGGACAGCATTGCTCACTGATCTGAAAGCTTACAGCTTTGGCTAGGCTGACTTGACAGAGATTTGCCCATCTTTACCTGCCAATATTAGGACTACAAGCACACAGAATCAGGCATTACTTCATACATGGGTGCTTAGAATTTGAACATATCTTTATGCTTGCAAAGAAACCACTCTTAACTACTGAGCCATCTAGCCCAGTTCTAATGGTATGTCTTATTATTTATGTTTCAAAACACATTTCATTTTGAATCTCCATCACAAAGACCCCTCAGTTTCAAGTTAAATATTAAATTACTACAAAATTTTCTTATTTATAGTTATTTTTACCTGTGCAGTAATTTTAACCACCAGTAGCTATAAACTGTTGATAAATCAAGACATATGATGTAATTTCCAAAATGCTTACAAAACATGGTGAACATAAATTTAATGCGCAACAAGAGGGTTTGAATTAGATGAACAAATGAAGGAGACATCCTCTCCGGCAATGATGGAGAAGATGTGCCAATTACGTGATTTGTGCAAAAAAATACACTGGAGCATGATAATTGCAGATATTAAAGTAAAAACATAAGCAAGATTTCAGTGAAGACTGCCAAGTGAATATTTTACATGGCATATCTACATAAAATTAACCATAAAGTACACAAAACACCAATTAGCAATACACATGCATGAGTGAACGCATGTAACATTTAAAGTTTATTTGAGGTTGCTTAGATCCAGCCTCTGTGTTGTTTTTGTGAGCACAGTGCCAGGGGGCAGTAGCTGAACAGAGCTCACTATACAGTAATGCTTTGAGCTCACAGGCATCTGAGAAAAATTACTTCAGGATTGTTGCTATGAATCCGCGGACTTTGGGAAAAATGGAGAAACTCATCCACTTTGGGTTTAAAGTTCTTACATTCTATTCAAATGACCCAATCGGAAGGGAGGGTAGCCACAGAATGTCTGTCAATACACTAAGCAGACTACCTCCACTGTTACCACTTAAATATTTCTTCATTTTCAGTATAGAAAGCTCAGCATTATCAAGAACCATGGTCAAAGCCAGGTTCGCTAATATACAAAGTATTTTCTATATGATATTAGCTTAGCTATCTATATGTTTTCTTCTGTTTGTATATCTATTGAAAATAAGATGGGGAGAGAGAAGTGAGAAGGGGAGAATGGGGAGAGCTTGGGGGAATGGGACAGTTGGGATGGAGGAAGGGTGGATATGGGAGCAAGGAAGTAG
>LOEQ01005657.1:44821-62327 GCA_001685075.1 Bramus lutescens
CCACAGGGCAGGGAACCCTGACTGATCTCTGGATTGGAGAGTGAGGGGGAGGGGGAGGGGGGAAGGGGTAGGGAATTGGGAGGAGAGGAGGAGATGGAAATTTTTAATAAAAAAATGTTTCAGTAATGAGTGTGAAAACCCATCTTCAAGAAAACTGACATTGAAGACCAATCTGAATTGCATCATAATCTTGCTTAATGTTTAGTCTAGACACCATGATTAAAGATGATTATGTCAGGGCCTTAACAAGCCCAACATGTGTCCTTCAATTTTGTGGGTTTGTAGAAATCACACTCTATTCAACCCCAATCACATCTGATTACCTCCATCTGTAGGAAGGAATCCCAGAGAGGACAATTTACAAACTGAAGCCCAACAAGGTTTGAGATAAGATTCTATTACCAAACTACCTATGTCAGAGTTTAATTTCATCTTTATAGTTTCAGGCATTGTTGTAGGCCTGACATAGCATGTGGAGGAAAATGCTGGGACTTTCAATATGACTTTAATGGTGGAATGGAGACACCAGGTACACTGAACTCTTTTTTTCCAGGTATAAGTGAATTGTATTTGGCTGAGAACTTTTGTCTTAGGATGTGTGACTTTTCTTGTACCTGCGTACATCTGATTCCACAGGTGTGAGGCTGGTCGGACACATCTCACCTTGTATTTATCTACAGGCACCTGTTTCTTTTCCTTCTTTCTATTTAGCATTTTGGAGTATCCAGGGGGAGCTGTTGGCTGTACTGATGTCTGTAGACGACAGGGAAAGGTCTCTTCTTTAGAAGATGTCGCCACTCACCTCAGATCATAGGGACAGAAGGGGCAGAGACTCATCAGAGCCATAAACCGACAGATGAGAGTGGTGACACCCCAGGGCTATGAGTCGGGCATAAAGTATGCATCTTATCTAAAAGAAAAGAACAGGGGCCTGGAGATGGTTCAGTGGACACGAGCCCTTACAGAGGACCCAGGTTCAGTTCCTAGAACCCATAGGGTGGCTTACAGCCCTCCATAACTCCAGTTCTAGGGGATGTGAGACCCTAATAAACTCAGTGGCTCACTAAACAAGACTTGGGTGGACTCGGTTCTACTGTCTGTCATCAGTACCCTATCTGATGTGAGCAGAAATGTTCACACCTCCCCTGGAGAACTCACAAAGCTGTTAAAGATAAGCCCTCAAAGCTGCCCTGTTTAGAGTCTGTAGTTAATGCGTAGGTGTCTTGATTTCTTGTCTGAAGCTCAGACATTGTAAATTCTTTGAAAACACTAGCTGATTTTCTTCTTAGCATTGTGCTCCTGTGCCCTGTGGTTTGAGGCATATATTTGTTAGATAACTTTGGAGGAGAGTAGATGTTGCGAAATTGTCTATGATATAACCTCTCTATGACGATTTTAATTTTTTGAATAACGTAAGTTGTCTTTTCTCACAGACTTGTAAATTAGATGGAGAGCTGTACACTATATTTGTATCAGGATGGAATTAAGCCTCTCTGCATTTTAATATACCAGAGGCATCTAAGAACAATTTTTACAAGCAACAGGAGTTATTGATCACTCCTGACAGCTCAGGCTAGAATTAGCACATGGTTGGAGAGTGTCTGGAAAGAGCTGGTTGATTTGTTGTGGTGGATCACATTCCAGTCATCTTTTGTCTCTCTTTCCTTATGTCTGGATATTGTAAACTGTCATCCAGGAATTCTTTAAAAGATTTCAGTCCTTTCAGCCCATCACATTTGAATACAGTAATCTGCTGGGCAACCGTAGAATATAGCTTTATATATTAAGTAGGTAGAATCGCTCATGCCCTTTCTCTAAATCAATCCAGTACCTCAAAGATGTAACATGCCTGCACTGGGTTACAGGCAGAGATCTGGAAACAATATTTTATCTTTCAGATGTGTCTTTAAAATCCACAATTATTCCTTATCATGCCACGGAAGGAAAATGGAAAAGAATTCCATGAGGCGCCCAGCCTCACAGAGACTGTTGTCGGGTGGTCTTTTCTTCCCCTGGACTGGCTTTTTTTGTCCTATAATTGAGTTGAATTTGCTTCTCAAGCCAATACTCCCAGACAGCGTCTCATTTGAGAGCTCTGGAGATGTATTGCACTAATATATCGTCCGGATGACGATGTTATGATGATGCATGGGAAGGATCCATCTTCAGAGTTCCAGTCCAGAGACAAAGGCTCACTCGGCACCAGAGGCCTTGAAGCCTATTGCAGACAGAAATGTTTAAAACGGGCGACGAGAGAAAGGGGGAGGAACTTTAAAGGAGAGAATTCTTTCATGGATCCTATGATCCTCTGCACGACCAAGACCAGTTTTCAAGACAGTAATATGGTTTGCTACTGATTGGTGACTTTATGAAGGAATACTCTCTACGCACTCGTGAGGTCTATGATCAAATACAGCTATATAGTCACACACACACACACACACACACACACACACACACACACACTGCCACCCTACCTACCCCACTCACTGTGCCCACTCACTCAATCCATCCCCATCATCTCTCACTGCACTCCCACCCCCACAAGTCCCTCCCCACACCTGCTCCCCCACACCTCAGTACCCCACATTCATCGACTCCCATCCACACCCACACACTCATACACCCCCACAGCCCACACTCCTGCAGACACACCTCGGAAGTAAGAAATACAGATTTTTAAGTCACAGTATCTCAGGCAAGATTTACATACAAACTTCAACGTGCAATCAATGTTGTAATTCAACCTCCTTGGCCAGCCTGGTAAAATTAGTCCCTTCCTACTTCACGAGACATTTCATTTTGTTGGGAGACACTTCACTAATCTTGATTTTCATGAAAAAAAAATTCCCTTTTTAACAATTGCAGAGAAGGTGGAAACACTGTATCATGGTAGACAATGCTCACTGTTGTGGTGCATAGTAAACTAATCAGGTCATTTACAGATGAGGACGGCACAGGGCCGCCGTTGGCCTTGCACTGACTTCTGCTCCTGTGGTTCTTCCCATCCCGCACATTAGCTCTTTCCACTGTTAAGGACACAGAACCCTTAAGGAGGTTTGGTTTCTTACTCTGCTCTTCACCCCTCAGGAACCTGTGTGCAAGAATCTTTTCTTCTTTATTTTATATGTTTTTCTTTTCTACAATACAGAATAAAACTAGGGAAATATTTTCCACAAAAATAAAAACAGAAACTGACCTCAAACAAACAAAACTCCATGTCCTTCTTCCAGTGCCTTGGTCAGTCTTGTCCTGTCTGTTTACTCACAGGCTGTTGGATCTGAATGAATAGTTTAGAATTTATTTCTGGAAGTCATTCTGGACCTTGCTCCATATACATTTTGTCCTCCAATTTATACTTAGAAAAGACAAGTTTCCGATACTACCTCATCAGCTTCTAAATAAAATTGCTGCTTCACAGTGATCTACTTCATCGTAGAGGAACATTGTGTTTTATTATTCCTCCAACAGCTTTGAGGGAAAATGAAATATTTGAGAAATGCTAGCAGTGAGAGCTAATATTGTAGATTCTTAGTTGGTCTAATTTTATTTACGTTGATGTGGTAAAAAATGCTGACAAGCAACAATGTAGGAAAAGAGGGGACTTATAGTCCAGTTTATAATTCCAGGTTACAATCCATCGTGGTTGGGAAGCCAAGGAAGGAACTTCAAGCAGCTGAGTCCTATCTGATCTGCAGTCAACAGAAGAGAGAAATGGATTCACGTGTGCTTGCTTGCTTGTTCTAAGTTTTATTTTTTACTTTCTCCACTTTTATACCTTTCAGCAGAACTCTCTGCCTAGGGAATGGTGTTGCTCACAGTTAGCTTGGTCTTTCTATACCAATTACACAATTAACACAACCACTCATGGCCACCCTAATATAGAGAATTATTTATTGAGACTCTCTTCCCTGATTAGTCTAGGTTGTGCCAAGGTTGACAAAGTTGACATTAGTTTGGAATGAATGTCTTTTAAAATTCTTTGTCTATAGTATCTCTGATATAATTTTCTATTTATGCTATTATCTTCTCCATTTCATAGATGAAGAAACTACAGATACAATCTACTTTAAAATCTTTCCCAAGTTAAGCATTGTGGAGAGGCATAGGAGGGAACTGAAACCAGGTATCTAAGTATTAGCAAGGTCCTTCTAAGCACTGAGTTATGCTGTCTCTTTAAGAAGGTCTTGATAATTACAAAAAAAACAGTGTTTGCTCTTCTACAGTCTTATTGGGAAGGATGTCGTCACGTATGTGCTGAACGTGAAATTAGCTCTCCATCATATTAGCTTTGAAAATATTAACCAGTAAATGTAGGTTTATAAATAAATGGTAAGACTATGGAGTCCTGAATTTTTATCACTTAACAAATTCAATCAACAAATATTTATTAAATGAGTTCTCTGCAACTATAACTTCCTGAACCATATCCAAAGCTGAGTATGAAAAAGACAACATAGAAGTAAGGTTTATTAGAGACTCAATGACCCAAGATGATTAGAGTCATTCCAATTCCCTAGTACTGATATTGATTCCTAGTTGTGTTTAAATAAATATGTCATTTAAAACATGTCAGAATGCAGTTAAAATTCAGAATTGATGTGTGTTGTTCATTTGAAGAGAAGGAAAATGGACTTAATTCTCTTTTCATAAAAATTGCTCTAATAAAATCTTTACTCCAAACTGATCATATGACCTTTCTACCATCTATTGTCTACTGATGACTGTCTACTGTTCTATCGGCATGAACACTTTGGGTGTTGAGTATTTTAAAAAATAAAAATGCTTGTTAAAATACTATTTCTTTCTCATGAAAATCTCAGTGTAGAATTAGGAACACTGTAGATCTTCCTGACAATTCCATTGTTTCTTTATTAAAAGCAGCTTCGAAGAACACAGTCTTACATTTATGAGGGTGAAGGATCAAACTGTATTTTCTCTCATTGTTTTGACCAGTGTACCTTGGGGTCAAATGAACAGTCTAGGTGCTTTTCTTTGTGAACATGGCCCACGATTTATAAGACTATATGGAAATCAATAGCAGATGTTACGCCTACGTGTTAGAGCTTTTCCTGGAATCAATGAAGTATGAATAACCACTGTTAAATATCAGCACCACACACATGCTTTTTGTAGGGTTACTCTGTTTTCTCCAGTTCTTCCTGGATTCTCAGAATGCCTTTCTCCCATGTAATCTGAACTCAGCTTGAGTTAAAATAAGATAACTCATAAGAAAACAAAATTTTACCCAGTTAATTACTGCTTTATACGTACTGACCTAAACATATAATTTTGAACTTGTATAACATGACATTGAACTATTGATGGAGGCTCTGGCAACCGCTGAATTTTGCACTGCAAATTTCCCATTATCTTCTTTTCCAGTCCAGGACATTGAGGGGAGACATCACCTCTGATGTCTCTTTCTTTTGTATTATCCCGCTCTTTCAGCCTTGTACAAAATCAAGTTCCACAAAAAGGGAAGAGAAGAAAAAAGAAGGGAAAAGAAAAGATTCTTCTGCAAAATGCTTGATGGGTTTGTTTTCTTGTATCATGTGGATAAGCACTTTCCTCTGAGAATGGGAAATTATTTTTTATATCAATTCATTGTATCATCAGGCCCATTGTTTGGTCTTATATATGTGTTAAAATACTAAAATTTTCCTGCTTTCTATATTTAAATAGCAGGCATTAGCAGTTCTGAATACAAACAATCTTGCGCAGCCCACCAATAGCCAGAGGAAAGTAGCAGGGACTTTGCAAACAGACGAAGTTAAAATTATAAAGAAAGTCTCAGAACAAAGAGGTAATTTTAACTGCATCTATGAGTTATTGGTGTGCAATCTTATGGTAAAAGTTTAACTTGGCATCATTATGCAGATTCATTCTTTATATAATTATCCATTATGCAAAGCCATTATGGAAATTCACAGAAGCCCCACATCCAGGCTACTCTACAATGGAGCTGGAGCCACAGCCTACAATCTGAAGATCTAGTATTGTTGAAATATCATCAGCATAAATTGCTAGTTTTACTGATTTTTTCCCCTTCTTTTTGAACATCAGCAAGCAAAGTGCTATGTCAGGTCTGCAAACCTGAAATGGTGTTTGGATGACAGGCTGCAGCTTGTCAGAGCACACGAGGATCGGCAGAGGGCAGCTTGCGTGGTGTTGGCCAGGGTTCTCTCCCACAAAACAGAGACAGTGGATTGGAAGCATTAATGAAAACTAACACTTATGGATTGTACCTGTGGTGACTTGAGCTAATTTCACAATTATTTTCAATAAGAGATTTCTATAGTGTATATGGTTTTTAAGGAATCACTTTCATTTTTAACAGTCTTCCATTTTTCTGATAGCTAGTAATTAGCATCTTCTCTCCTTGGGTTTTAAATTATACAACTTTGGAAGCTGATATGGGAGAAACTAGAAAACAATTTTTCATATCCAAGTGTCCTCTGTCATGGCAGCTGACAAATCTTTAATTTTTTAAAGATTTATTTTATTTTTAACCATGTGCAGGTGTGTGTTTCTTTGTATGGATATATGCTGCAGTATTCATGGAGACCAGAGGTGCTGGATCCCTGGTGGTTGTGATCTGCTGGGAATCAAACTCAGATCTTCCTCAGGAGCTGAACATGCCCTTGACAGCTGAGCCATCTCTCAGCCCTGACCTTTTCTTCAGCCTAAGATAGTAAAGGTTGCTGTTTCCCAAGTGTTCTATTCCAGCACACACAGTCGCCAGAGTCACAAGGAAGGTAAAGAGCTACCTACATCTTATCAGGAGGAGGGAGAGGGCAGGGTAGGCACAGATAGGTGTCCCACCATCTCACACACATGGGAATTCATTCATGGTTTATCTAGAAACTGCTCTCAATATTACTTCAGCCTATTCAGTAGACACTTAGTAGGTTCTATGTGCTATATGCTATTTTGCTACCCCATCCTATGTCAACTTGACACACAAACTAGAGTTACCTGAAAGGAAGGAACCTCAATTGAGAAAATGCCTCTATAATCTGGGGCTGCAGGCAAGTCTATAAGGCACTTTCTTAATTAGTGATTGATGAGGGAAGGCTGTGGTGGGTGGGATCACCCCTGGACTGGTGATCCTGGGTTTTATAAGACATCAGGCTGATGAGCTATAGGATTTTGTTGGACTTCCTTCAGTGATAAACAGTGATAAAGAAGTGTAAACCAGATACTCCCTTTACTCCTCAAATGCTTGGGTCATGGTGTTTTATCACAGCGATGGTCACCTTAATTAAGGGCAACTGTATGCTGTCTGCAATGGACTCATTCAAAATACCATGTCCAGATTGAAAAATAAACACTGTGCTTCATAGATTAATTTTTATGTGCAAAAATGAAGAATGTAAATATTCTACAATAGGTGGTTAAAACTGAACCTGGAGTCCATGATTCATCCGAGCAGGTTGCTGTGCACACCCTCAGGGCACTCCTCCCCAGTACCAGTATTACGTGTGTGACAGCTCTGTGACACTTTGTTTGGCTCTATGAGTGTTCAGGGCATCCCAACCTACATCCTCACGCTTGTACAGTAAGTATTTCACTCCTTGACCCACCTCCCAAAACTAAAAGTAAGTTTTGAGTTTGCAGTCTATTTGGGTGAAGCTGTGTGGATTACACCCAAAAGCCACCAAATGGCTCCTCAATTTAAGGAGCTGATGGGAAGTTCTGTGTGGCCCAAGCCTCAAACACATTTCAGTAATGTGTTTGCTCTCAGCCCTGTGGAGTGTTTCCTAGGTGATGGCCTCTGTCGTGTGCTCTGAACTCACCGTTTCACTGGCTACTGTGATTTGGGTAAAAGTATTACCAACATTTTATATTGGGAGCATAATTCACTCGTTAGCACATAAAACTAGTGTTGGTCAGAGGAAGTGCTGGCTCTCAAGCTCAGTGTTAATGAGGCAAAGTGCAGAGTCTTGAGCTCCATGCTGCACGCACACCACGTGGTCCTGAAAACTCTCCGGAAAGGAATTGGCCAAAGAGCAGAGGAGGCAGTCACAGCATCCACATACGTCCACATCAACTGTCTTTGCGCCAGCAATTAGTTTCTCATGTTTTCTTCGCCTTCACATAACAGTCTTTGCTTATAATTCCACACATGCTTACACACACACACACACACACACACACACTGTGGACCCTCTTTAGGGCTGTTCTATCAACTAAATTAAATGCTTTTCTATGTTTTCTTCATTTTTTATACTTCGATTTTTTTCCTTCCATAACCTTCTCTTCCTTCCTTCATTCCTTCCTTCCTTCCTTCCTTCCTTCCTTCCTTCTTTCCTTCTTCCTTCCTCTCTCTCTCTCTCATTCTCTCTCTCTCTTCTCTCTTTCTCTCCTTATCTCTCTCACACACCTTTCTCTTTAGTTTAATTAATTAATTTATTTTTACTAAAAGAAAAAGCAAATGCTTGGCTTTGGATGCCCTCCTCCCACCTCCTCCTCTCCCTATCTCCTTGACTCCCAATCCCATTTAATCCCTTCTCCTGCACTTTTCATTTCCTGTCCTAAAGTCATTTACATTCTTGTGTTATACTAGAATTCAGAGGAAGTCATCTGGACAGCTGATTCATCGATTACTTTACCATCGCAAAAAAAAAAAATGGTGCCCCATGTGTATCCTGTTAGTCTGAGTTAAGTAAGTGGTTTATCCCAGAGCTGGGGCAGGACATAGACAAAAGCCCAGCACTCTGCAATGCCAGGTCACACAGACGTATGGCAGGCACATCATATAAGATCATAGACACACAGACACACCCCTCAATGGCTAAGTTAAGAACAATTTGAACAGCTAAATGATTAAACAGCAATGAATTATAATCAAACATGAACATTTTCCTAAAAGTTGCTAATCTACCAACAAAAGTATTTTAATAAATAAGAAATTGGGTACCATGAGTTTCTGGTTGGCAGCACACTATCAGGAACTAACTGGTACAGGAAGGAGGGTTGATGAGCTACAAAGAAGCCATCAGTTCTACCAGCAGAGGAAGGCGTGAATGATGAAGGATTCACAGTAAAGTCACCAAGAAGGGGAAGACCTGACAACAGAGGACAATGTCCTGTCCTCTTGTGAACTCTCTCCCTGCCGCTTAGTGGAAGCATGGGGTGAGGGAAGGAGAAACCAGAGACTGTAGAAATCAATTAGCACCCTGATTGATAAACTGAAATTAAAGCCGCCAGTGAGGGAGGGAAGGATGTCATGTACCACTAAAGTAGATACCCTGAGAAAGGACTCAATCTACTTAGTTTCTGATGGCCACAGCTATCCCATAGCCAGGAGGAAACAGGATACAACTCTGAAGTATGAACATGCTGTTTTTAAAAAAGGGATCATTGTTGAAGCTGTCAGGATTCAAAGAAAGCCTGAAGAACCCACCTCCAAAGTGGAAGGTTCCAACACTAAACTTGGGGTAAAACAGTGTGTGAAACTTACTCCTTCTACATTTGACAAAAATGTGTGCTCATGAGCATAGTGCACTTTGGATTCACTAAAAAGCCATGAAACTCGCTGTGTAGAACAGGCTAGCATTGGTCTCATGGCCACTCTCCTACATCAGCCTCCTAACTGATGGAATTATAGGGCTGCACATCCACACAAGGCTTCAAGTAAAGACCCTTGAGATTTTGTAAATTCTTTATAAACACAAAGAGAAATATCTAGATATATAGAAAACCAAGAAATATTCTCAAATCGCTTGATATATATATATATATATCCCATGACTTAATTACAGTTCAGTCTGGGAGCTTTGAGGATACCATGCTGAAGAAATTATACAGGCTCAGGGGAAGTAGCTTGAAGGTGGATACGTAGTATATTCTCTCATGAGATTGTACCAGAACAGGTCCAGGGATGTCACACTGTTGATCTACGATACTGGGTGCATTAAGTAAACTTGGATGTACCATGTGCTCTTCCTATGATGGGTGGATCTGGGTGTAACATTCTCATAGGTTTCAAGTTGGCTTTTTGTCACTGTGACACAGCTAGAATCATCTAGGAAAAGGAAATATCAGTTGAGGAATTGCCTGCTCAGATTGGCCTGTGGCCAAGTGTATGGGGCATTTTCTTTAATGATGATTAATGTGGAAGGACTCTTAGCCCCCTGTGGGTGGCACCACCCCTGAGCAGGTGTTCCTGGGGTGTATAAGAAAATAATATGGGATGGGGGAGCAAACCAGTAAGGAGAGTTCCCTGTGGTCTCTGCTTCAGTTCCTACCTCCAGGTTCCTGACTTGAGTTCTTGCCCTAATGTCCCTCGGTGATGCAATGCTGAGCCAAATGAGCTCTTTTCTCTTCCAAGCTGCTTTCAGTCACAGTGTTTATCACACCAGAGAGAAGAAAATGGGGTGTAGGCTGAGCAGCTTGCAGAAAAAGAAGCCATGGTTATAAATGAATTAAGAAATTTATCGATCTGAAATCTCACTGAAGCACACAGCAGACGGAGGTACAGGAGGGCGGCCACTCCTTCTGCCTCCGGGGCTGCCTGGGGTGTGATCATACCAATACACAGCTATTGATCAGGGAAGATCCAGAAAATGCCACCATCCTGAGACCTGCGAGGAACCATTCAGTCAATCACGGATGAGACACTGGGAAATATTTAAAAACAAAACAAAACAACCTAGTAAACAGAAGAAAACAAGTACATTGCATGTGTACAGAACCTGCCACGGCTTCTGCAGAGAGCACCGGAGCTGGTCATGGGCTGATGGCTGTTTCAGCCCATGTTACATAGCAAAGCAGAATAGCAGATAATGCAGGACATTGATGTTTTCCAGATTAAAAAAAACGGATAAGTGAAATCCACTTTTTGCTTTCAAGTATAAATATATAAGATAATAGAATTATCAGGCATGCTTCCTGAAGCAGCATTGGAATATAGAACCCTTAACACATAATTCTAAATTTATGAAAATATTCTGAGTCCAGCTATTCATAGATAATTATTAATGTTTATGCTAATTTTACTCATTTTCTTGGTATGCCAGAATCTGAAAAATGAATCTGTGCTGTTTAATTTATAAACCCAATCTGTCTTCCTTTCAGTTTGTGATGCTATCTGCAATCTTTATTCTAATAACTTCAATAGCTGGCATTCTTGTTATTTAATTAAACTAAAATATATCTAAGGATGTATGAAAAGGCAAAAGTGCACAGCAAGCAAGCACAGCGAAATGGGACCGTTAAGTCCAAAATATTAATCTAAAATTGTATGTGGATAGAAATTGTGTACTTTGTTCTTACAAAACCCATAGTGCCATCAGATTTTATCCATGGAAAAATAAGAGCCATTTGAACCTTTGAATATCACCTTATAGGTCCCAAGGCACATTTACATTTCTTATTTCTTTCCATCACATCTGGGATGCTAAGCAGGAATAATAATGCTGGGTAGTGGGAGGACAAATACAGACATGTACTGCACACTCTGTACCATATTAATGTTCTGACATCTTCCTTTCAATCTTTCTTTCTTATTTTAAAATGTATTTACTTTTTAATTTTATGGGCAGTGGTGTTTTGCCTGCAGGTATGTCTGTGTGGGGGTGCTAGTTCTTAGCATTACAGACCGTTGTTAGCTGCTATGGGGGTGTTGGGATTTGAACCTGGGTCATCTAGAAGAGCAATCTGCGTCCATAGCTGATGAGCCATCCCTCTAGCCCTGGTACTGTTACATCTTGCTCTTAGAATATGCAAAGAGCATGGATGCTGAGGTTCTCGTGATGAAAACAATGGCAACACACTTAGTAGTTGGCTGGTTCTAATTGTTCCAGAATGCATATGCTTCAAGCTACCGCATACCTGATAAATTCACGCGACTCTTGTCAATGTAAACAATAACTAGAGATCATTGTTATAGTTTTGGGAAGTAGGAAACACTTGAGGACAGCGGAGAGCCAGTCAACGACGGGATGAATGCAAGCATAAGCATTTTGGGTTAGAAAGTGGCGCATTCGACGCGGGGTCTCAGTTCGTGCGCCCACTTCCTGTCTGTAGAGAGCCGGCCATGAGTTCGACGTTCACATAATCTGTTTTGTGGCTTCTGTCAAGGGAGGTCTTGTCAGTTAACGATACCCTGGAACTTCAGAACTGTTACAGGAGCTTAATGCACGCCGCATTAGTGTGTGAAGGTGGCGTATTGATCTTTCTCTCCTGTTAATAGCAATACTTAGCACCCGGTGTGGGTGATTCTCATTAGACAGACTGCACAATCGAGACAACTGGAAGGCACTTCAGGAATGAGCGATGTTAAATAAAGCGTTAGCAGATGAAGTAGATGCTCCAAGTGTGCTCTTTCCTACGCCTACATACAATGTTCCTTTCTGACTTTATGAAGAGCAGTCTCGTTGTTCTCACTAGCTTTGTGGAAGTTTTTTTTTCCTTCAAAAAATAAAAGGAAAACAATTGAAATAAAATTAATCTAAAATTGTGCTGTGTTCCTAGACAATGAAATAACACCGTCACTTTCAAGAAATTCTCAAAGCTACAGGTGAAAACTTTTATTTCTTTATTTTGTTGTATTTATTTGGGGTGGGGCTGATGCACAGGCATGTGAACACACTGAACCCAAAAGCGGAGTTTTAGGGTCTTTTGGTAAAAGTAGAGCCAGGCCCTTGCGAGCCTGGGGCTTCTCCTACTACTCCAGACTCGCACACTGCACTCATGCTTTGGCATTCCAAGTGCAGACATGGGCATATTCGCGTGACGACTGGCCGTCACTAACTTGCTAAAATTGACGTCAAGTCTTCTGGATGATGTGCACAGTGTAGTCGTAGAAGCCACGGGTACCTAGGAACAGTCGCAGACCTCATGTCAGCAATTATGTGATCTCCGTGTATAAATCACTTCCATGTGAGGACTTTTGGATCCCTTCATCAGGTAAAGATAATTCGAATTCCCAAACCTTTGATTCTGCACAGCAGCTTGGAATCAGGCCTAGCAACTCACAGTCTGGATAATTCCACTCTCTCCTGATTACCTCAGCTGTGCCTGCTGGCTATCAACATGTGATGCTGTTGAATAAGTCCCGCACACATTTAAATGAACAGGTTTTTTTTTTTTCCTGTAGTAATAATTCCACTCGAGCCTTTTCTATTGATTTGTGATTACCCGGAATATCACAATGAAAACAATGTTGCCTAGGAATCAAGAGGCCTTATTATGACGACTTGGGGGGTTCATTCCTTCAGTTTCCTTGAGCCGTGCTGTCTGTAGGCGCAATCTCATGAAGGAGGAGGGGAACAAAAGGGGGTTCACTCACTCTCTGAGCTGCCAATGCCGCAGGTCGACACTCACCTGATGGGGAGATATGCCTCCAGGAAATGGCAGGCTCGGGTTTCCCGGTGGCCAAACAAGTGAGGGTGACATTGGTCCCTTCATTGATGGTCATGTCATTTGAGATGTCATATATTTTCGGAGGAACTGGAAAGGCAAACAAAGACACAGAGGTGAGATTCAGTACCCATAAGGCATTGCTGGAATACCCTTGAGTAACCCCGAGAGGTTTGCTGGTCACCATTCTTCACTCCTCTGATCTTGTCTCCTGAAGCGCACTGTAGAAACATTGGTTAGATTTCTTTTCTCTAATTTTTGACATTAAGTGCATCAATAGAAATAAAATATTTAATCATAAAGTTTTAGTATTCACTAAATTTGTACTATGGATGACTTGTGCTGAGTGATTTAGAATATGGACCCATCTCCCTAGTCTACCTAGAATCATTACCATCATGAGGGCTCTGCTTTGAAAACGGTTAATAACAGATGCACTGTGCCTGCTTGCTAACTTCTGAGCTGCATGGAGCAATGTGGGGATGAAATGGAGGGTTGCCTTAGGGCCACAGACGGGCATACAGCTTCTGCTTTGTACTGAAGATCATGGGGCTGGACATTCTTGGAGCCAGTGTTCTAGGGAGCACAGGTAGTTTAGTAAGGACTCATATTGGTAACAATAAGTCGAGCTCCCTGGAGTAGGTCATGCAAGGTTTGCCGGCCTGTCATGCCCTTACACATAGGGTCTTCACAAGAGTGATGGGGAAGCATCCTGGGAGCTTTCTGATACATTAGACTTGGGAAACTTTTATCCCAGACTTTCTTTGTGAAGTATAATTTGTTAAATGAAAAGAAAGAAACGTTAACTAAACCATTAATCAAAAAATAAAAGAAATCTTTTAGTATTAAATTGTCCTAGTCTGACAAGCCAGTTTGTCTGATTTAAGACTCTACAGTATAGATCTGTGGTCTGAGCTGGTGCCTAGCCTTGCAGAACAAGCGCTGTGAACTGTCTTAGCCTCAGAGTCTTCATTGAGACGCAGACAATAATTGGACAGATAGTCCATGGCCACGGTGGGAGCATGTGGGTCAGCACAGGTTCAGAAGTAAGAAAGGAACCTGGCATCAACATCATGTTCTAATTGAATGGTATGAAGTACACACGTGACACTGGGTTTAGCTTCAGAAATATTCTTTGGAGAATATCACTGTCCTGGCAGTGATGTCATCACTTTGACAATGATATCAACGCTCTGACAATGTCGTCACAGCTTAGACAATGCTATTTTCACTTTGATAATGGTGTCAATTCTTTAATAATGTACCCAGCTGTCATGTAGCAACTTAGCTTATGCTTGACTTTAAATAATTGCAGTATTTTGATGATGCCAGGGAAATCTAAGTAAAAGAGAAAGGTCACCCTGATGGATTAGAAAACGGTCCCTTCCTGAAGGGCCATTTGAATTATTCCATTCTGGTCTGTATTTTTCAACAGTTATTTTAAAGTCTGGTACCTAAACATTGCAATTTTATAACTTACCCATATTTATCATATTATCTTTGATTACGTTTTAGAGAACCAGAGCTCGACCACAAGAAAATCAAGCTGCTATATTTGTGACCATCAGTCATTGGTTCAAATGACTGAGGAAGAACATGGCTGCTGGGCATATGCTGTGTGAGCGTGTCCAGATGACACATTTTCAATACATTGTCATCAAGATCTTTATTGAGCTTTTCTAAGGCAAACAACAACAAGAACAACAGTTCTTAACTAAATTTTAGTTTTGGTTTAACTGGAATGAACATAGAGAACTTAACGTTCTAGAAAGATGAGAGACAGAGGGGTTACTAAAAATGAAGCTATAACACCAAAAAAACACATCATTTGGGGTTCTAGAGGTGGCTCAGCTCTGAAGACCTTTCTGTATGAACAGGAGGACCTGAGCTTGCATTTCCAGCACCCATGCAAAATGTCAGGCATGGTGGTGCATTACTCTAAATGCCACTGCTGGGGAACAGGAGACGTGGGGCTCCCTGGGGTTTGCTGCTTACTGCAGCTCAATTGTAAGCTTCATTTACTGTGGAGAGGGAGGGAGGAGGGCACTGGAAATGAACTGCTGGATCTCTCTCTCTCTATCTCTCTCTCTCTCACACACACAAATATATATATATATATTTACATATACATATACACACAAACAAGCACACACATATAAAACACATACACACTCTATATAATTAGTAGATATATTAGATTTAGGTATAAATTGGCTAAACTATGAGATATTCGTACATATGTATATGTATATGTATATGTATATGTATATATATATACATACATACTTACATAGGGCATAAAATGCCAATGTCCACTACACAAAAATGCAAGATAGTACTTACACAGAGTTTTAATAAACTATGTATAATTTATTTTACTAAGTCAGATGTATTAACTAATTCAATGTTGGGCCAGGGTATGTATATTTAATAAAAATCCTGTTATACTGCAAAAATCATGCTCTGTCATCCTCTACAGGGTCCCCTCTCCAGTAGTGCCATCCGAGCCTATATCACCTGCACCTCTGGTGTTCATCATCACACTGAGTTCATGCCAAGCATTAGTGTTCGACTAACTGGGAAGCAACCCAGTCTCGTAGTCTTTCATTTTGACCGAACGTTTCACAGCTAGATGTCAGTGGTGAGAGGGGCGCGGACCCAAGGAGTCCCCTGGCATTTCAGAGATGGCGATTGCCTCCCAGTATGTGCTACAGAGAAGACATATCTGGAAGACTGGTACTAAGAAAAAAAGAATTCTCTGGCTGAGTTCTTTCCTGGGATGTGTTTAATGCCAACAGCAGGTGCCTTGTGGAAATATTGGTGACCCCCGTCTGTGCTGGTGCTGGTGGAGGTGAAAGCAAGTGGGTGGAGCATTGTCGCTGAAATTCAAAACCATTGCACATTCAGCTTCCAAGGCTTCCTGTTTCTACCAAAGACTGTGGAGAGAATCAGCCTAGACCTTCAGAAGAGGCAGGAAGTTAGAAAGATAATTGCCACCCCTTAAGACATTTAAAGGAGAGAGCAGAAAAGGATGTTACTGAGAGACTGGCTTCCCACATTGCCTTCCAAATCTCTGCCAGAGCTGGTTTTTATAAGTCAGTTGTATAACCATTCATGTAGCCCACGCTCAGCCTGTAAGGAAGGAAAATGTCCCATTCCTATCCAAGACAGCTAAAGGGAATGTGAAGGACGGGTCAAATGGATGAAAGTCATAGTGGTCAGCTCTGTGACAAAAATAAGGTGGGTGCAGAGAAGGGTTCAGGAGCTTCACAAGATGCACCAGCTAAGGAGGAGGAAGGGAAGGTAGCTAAGGCTCTACACCATGATCAGAACAGGGCTCAGCTGTGGGAGATGATTCCCCCAGCAGCTTGTGTGTCTCGGTGATGGAGGCCACATGTGGGAGGAATCTTGAATATTCAGAATGTTTGTGAGGCTCATAGTGAGCCCAGTATTCTGAGTGTTTACATACTGCCACAGAAAAATACAAATAAAAGACACTTAATATTCTGTATCTGTCTTCTTTTTGTTAGAATTTTAATTTTTATTTTTTGTTCTTATTCAAAGTATTAACAATTCTCTGGGAATTTTACAGCATGTGTTTGCATCCTATATATCTAGTTTATCTTAACTCAGGTTCCTTCCTATATATATACTCAGTCAATGAATGATTTTTGAAAACATTAGTTACATGGCTACAGGTTTTAAAAAGTATCTTGGATTGCTATGCACATTGTTTCTGGATTTATGATCTGAAGCACAAAAATAATTTATGTTTGCAAAATTTATTCTTCTAAATCTGAACCATCAAAGCACGACAGGCAAAAAGCGTGTGGGGTGCACACCAGTTACTGAGCCATGTGGAGATCCGTGGGCGACTTTCTTCCTCCGTTTAAAACTGAACGTCAGGCTGAGGCCAGTAGCTTTACGCCTCTCTCGGGTCCAAGGTTAAGTATGTTTAAAATCACATCCATTTCCAGTAACATAGCCTGGCTTTTCCCTGTACTGTTCATCTGCACCCCTTCCTCAACCGTTCATGGGCCCTCAGACAGGAGATAAGTCATGTTTAGAGGCCTCTCTGGATTTATTTTTTATTAAAAATTTCCACCTCCTCCCATTTCCTTCCCATCCCCCCCCAATT
>LOEQ01005657.1:62764-75201 GCA_001685075.1 Bramus lutescens
AGCTGAAGATTCTATGGTGATATGCAAGATATTCATCAGTGTGCCTATAAGATGGGACCAGTTCTCTAAAGGTCATTTACTTCCTGTTGTAGGTTTCACTTTACCAAAACAAAAGAGTCCATCTGACCTGATGCCACGGAGTCATCTGTCAGTGTTCTTGGCAGGGCATTTGGCAGGGAAGAGTTCCCAGCACGCACATTCAAACTGGGAGGTCACATGCTCCACACAGAGACGTAGCTTTAACTCACTGTTTGTATTCAATTCGTGAATAGATGTTATTTCATATAATATACACATTTTTCAAATGTTAGCTCTCTTGGTTTAATCCAGGATACTTGTTTTATTTGTGACAATGAATACAAGGCATGGAGTTCATCCTCTTATGCCAGACACACTCCTGAGCCCCTTCCCGGAGAGTCCCTTCCTACTTCTTGGTCCATTTTGTGAGTAGTTGAGCTTGATTAGGATGCTTGTATAAACACGGGTGGGGGCTTCTTGACTGTACACTGGTGTTTCATTTCACATGCTCGGCATGCCCTCTGTCTCCACACTGTACTACCAGCCCAGGCTTGCTGACACATGAATAAACTTTTCTTGTTTTTGTAATGACCATCCTTCTTGGATTTAATGCAGACTTCTTCCATGCACTCAAAACAGATTAATAGTGATTGGAGAACCCCCATGAGGGCAACTTAGTCTGTGGATCAGTAGAGTGTTTGCGTGTTTGTGGATAACATTACAAGCCCATGTAGACATTTTTCTAGAAGGAACAAATTAAACATTTTGCTCTGAGGCAAGGTTACATGACACATGAAGCTGAGTCACACATGATGCTGAGAGCTCTTACTGAGCACATGAGATGGAGATTCTCACTGTTGGCATGTCATGGGACCTCCAGGGAATGCCTCATAGTGCTGTGTAACTAGGGACAAGCCAATGCCCCATCAACCTTGTGCTGTGAGGTCATGGCTCTCCACATAACTTCATTAAAGGATGATGACTTCGTAAGTCTAGTGACTACAGGTTATCCGGGGCACTGTCCAGTGTTCACTGCAACAACCATATCCTTGGCATCAAAACAACTCCTCCTAATCAGGGCATTGTTTCATAGACAAACACACTTCATCTTCTAATTCTCTGAGGTTACAAGCTCTTCTCCAAAATCTTCAGGGTCAGGGACCTGATGGGACTGCTGAAAACACTGGCTAGCTCCTCCCAACTTGCTCACCAGAACAAATAAGAAATATAAATACAAGTGATTCTGTCTCTTGTCACCATAGTTTATTTCATTCTCTCTACCTTTATATCTTCCACCCTCAAAACATGTCACATGAACAGTGACATGAATTCCTGAGAGGACTTCTGTTTTTTGAGACAGGGTTTCTCTGTGTAATGGCTCTGGCTGTCCTGGAACTAGCTTTTGTAGACCAGGCTGGCTTCGAACTCACAGAGATCTGCTACCTCTTCCTCCTGAGTGCTGGGATTAAAGGCATGCACCACCAACACCCAGCTCTGAGAGGACTCTCTGAGTCATTGACATAATAGATGTTGCTGAGTACATGCTCCTGCCTACATGTTTCCACCTTTCTCAGATTTGCACAGCGAAGTCATAACTCCATAGCTGATGGGGAGAGGAGGCACTTCGGGAATAACATGGTCATGAGTGTGGTGAGGGCCATTATAAAAGAGACCCTGGCAGTTTACACCCTTGCCCTCTAAAAAAATGTCACATATGGGGAAGGGGCCCTTCCTACCACACGTGTTAGCATCTTTGGCCATCTGAGCCTCCAGAGAAGTAAGAAATAATTTTCTGCCACTTACAAGTGACTCTTTGCTCTCTGTTTGTGCCACTGGTATTCATTGTATTTATTTATCTATTTATTTACTTATTTTCATCTTCCTTTTGTAGAGCAGAAGTCAAGGCCTAGAGTAGAACCCTGTTTATTTATGTGTAATTGGAAAAGCTCTGGCATCTATGAGGTGAATATCTGGATTTTTCACCTGTATAATAAGCTAAAATTTCTTCAACTTTTCTGTGAAAATTCTCCATGAAACTCTTGGCAGGAGTTTCCAGTCTGCCAACAGCTCCCAAAATACCAACACAGAGGCTTATATTAATTATAAATGCTCGGTCAATAGCTCAGGCTTAATTCTAACTAGCTCTTACTACTTAAACTAACCCATTTCTATTCATCTACATTCTACAGGTGGCTAGTGGCTTCACCTGTCCTCCAGCATATCCTACTCCTTCTACGGCTCCTGGTGACCCCTCTGATTCCGTCCTCAACATCCCAACATTCTTTCTGTCTCAGGCTGTCTCTCCGGGTCTCTTCCTGCTCAGTTATCGGCCAATCAGCTTTCTATTAACAATAAAATCAATACATATTTACAGTGCACAGAAAGATTGTTCCACAGAAGAAACCTCTGGTCATCATGAGAAGGGCACAATTTTGAGAACATGCTGAGGAGCCCAGTATCTTCTTATCTTGTGGATGAGCCAAGCACAAGGTCCCCTTTCAACTCATTTATTCACATGGTTTCTCCTGCTCAATGCCTGTCGTATCTTTGTGTCTCAACCTCTGAGATATAACTGGACAATAACCATACATATTTACTTTAGCTGGATGGGATGTTGAATTTTAGGTAGTATTATCGCCAGCCACAGTGAGATTTTTGTTTATTTGGTTTGTTTTTGAAGCTGTGCAAAGATAGACTAAGAAAACAGGCTTTGGGTTGGGAAGATGGCGGCGTGGGTCGAGTGTCAGCTGTGTGAGCATGAGAATAAGAGTTTGATTCCCGGCACTCATATGAAAAGGGTGTGGTGGCGTGTGCTTCTATTCTCAGAGCTGGGGCAGAGATTGAAAGACCCCAGGGGCTTTCTGTCCAGCCAGTTTATGGAATCAGTGAGGTCCAGATCCAAGTCAGATACCTGTGTCAAAAAACCAACCAGCCAAACTCATAAAAATGTTGGTTAGTGACAGAAGAAGACCCTGACACTGACCTGTGCCCCCACATGTACACACAGGTCCAGAGCACATGCATGGATCCACGCAAGAACACAGCTAACAACTTTGTTGTGTATTCCCTGCGCAGTGTAGCGGCTGTTAGTTCAGAAACTGTATTTCTGATGCTTTTCCAAGCCTCTTGAGTCAACAAGCTAGACAGAACCATGTATCTCCGGAGAACTGAATTTTTCTTTTCACTCTTATATCTGGCAATGGCTGGCAGTATCAAAAGAACATTCCTCCTTCCACAGGGTTGGCACCTCCCTTTCCCTCTTGGCCAGTCCCTGGAAGGTAGAAGCCCATCTCAGCTTCACAGTCAACCTTCTGGAAAGGTGTTGTTCTCAAACTGAGAGAAGAAATTGCTTCATGACTTCTTTACAAAATGTGCTTGCGGGTGCTTGATGGTTTCATGGCCCACATCTAAGCAGCAAAACCACTCTCCCAGCTGACAGGCTGCAACTGACTTTATAGTTTATGACATTTCTGAGATGTGTGTGGCTTCTCTCCTCATCCTATCACTCAAAGATGGTGAAAAGAAGGAAGAAAAAAACCACCAGAGCATAAGTTATAGATGTAAGTGTGCCAGATTCATGAGTTGCTTACTGATGGGATATGCCAGAACGGCTTAGGAGGAAAAGAACGTGTCTGAGAGAAATTCGTCTGCCTCCTCCAGCTCCAACTTTGAATCAGGTTGCAAACTTCCGTATTTTCCTCATCTAAGTGTGCTCAGCTATTTCTCAACCTATTGCGTTCTTCAGGACACAAGCTATTGAAGAAGACAAAACAGCAATCATAAGAGCACCCAGATGGCCACCCATACACTCACCAGTGGATATTTCCCTAGTACCTATGACATCACAAAGGTAGTCTCAAAAGGTCCATCTCTGTGGGGTTAGAAATTCATATCATTAGTAATTGTAATATTAAGCCATGACACCTACAAAGAGGTGCCAGCACAGTGTTTTGGGACTATAAAATTACAAACTGATTTTTTCTGAAGGTGAGAATAGGGAAGGATGCTGATATTTGACCACATTTTGAAACAGAAGAAAAAGTGAGGAGGGTGTGCTGATTAAAAGTGTATTGTCTTATATCGGGTAGTGAGGGGTAGAATCTAGTGAGGTTTTCCCAAATCCGTGCTGATTAAAACTGTATTGTCTTATATCGGGTAGTGAAGGGGTAGAATCTAGTGAGCTTTTCCCAAATCGCAGTGGGAGGAGGAGCAAATAGAAAGATCTGAGAACATGGGTATGTGGTCTAGGTAATGAGTGTTTGATGCAGTCAGATGGTTCCTCCTTAATATCTGTCCTGTGGTTGGAGACTCATTTCTCTATGATGCCTGCCACTGTTCCTTGTGTTCACGGTCTAGACGGGAGGGAGCTTAGGTGCTTGCAATTTGTTTTTGTTTGTTCGTTGTTTTGTTTTTCGAGACAGGGTTTCTCTGTAACTTTGGAGCCTGTCCTGGAATTAGCTCTTGTCGACCAGGGTGGCCTTGAACACACAGAGGTCCACCTGCCTCTGCCTCCTGAGTGTTGGGATTAAAGGTGAGGATGGGAAGGGGTGGGCCCCATGCATCATGGAGCGGTGGATAAACGCAGCACGAACATCACTCTCTCTTCCTTTCTTGCCCTTGTCTCTTGCCAGTTTAACGTGGGGGCAGATAAACTCTGGGATAAGAACACGAAGAATCTTTAAATTTTAAGACATAGTTCTTCATTGAAAAACATGTTCTTAGGTTACAGCTTTTCAAGGGCAAATGGAAACAAAACCGGCCTAGGAGAAGGCTGAGGACACATGGAAACTAAATATGATCAAAGAATTTGAATAGTCCTTTGGCCTCCGGAAGAGTAGAAGCAGCTAAGTAACAATTTTTGTATTTTCATTGAGAGGCACACTTCGTACTTGCTTTAAAACACTCAAGAATTAAAATGAAACATTGCCGCATTAGAGTTTTCGTATTTGGGTGGGTATAGGATTGGTATTTTTGTTTCATTTGGGTTTTTAGCATCAATAGCGGCTGGTTCCTCCAGGGAATGTTTGCCCACTGGAGTTCAGAGCCCTGGTGCACCTCAGGGTGGCATCAGCATTCGTAATGTCTTGGATGTTCAGACATATATACAGGGTTGGAATTACAGCAGCAGGAAGGGCCAGGACACACGGGGCAGAGCTGGTGTCACAGGCTTAGGGAATAGCCTATGGGTCTGGGTTGCCACTGAGACTGCCCGGGAACCAACCCCATGTCTCCAAACCTGCTGACCGGGAACCAACCCCATGTCTCCAAACCTGCTGAGATGGTAACATGTTATTAAGAATTGGTAATGAGCATTTTCCTGGAAACCATTTGACAAAGTATTTTAAGAACTTTAGAAAAAAACTAACTGGGTAGCTATGACGTGTCCCTTTCCAGGAATTTAGATCAAGGAAAGAAGGTGCCTGTTTTTAGTATGGTTATTCTTCCCATAAACCTGCTGACCATTTTTGGAGCAGAGCCATAAAGTGCCCTCTGCATCAGCTGAGATGACTTCTTGCCTCCTCCTTGGTACTTGGAGTGAACCGTTTTCCTAAACCAGAGAAAACAGCACACCTGTGTCCAGCTAGAACCCAAATGCCTGCTTTGCAAACGTTCCCCATAGCAGAAAGCTTGCTCCAGGACTTTTAGAACCTAAGAGTCCAAATGCACCCTTGGAGCTGTGGGGTACTCACGTACCACCTGCCTTGATTTCATGAAGAATGCCCACTCTGCTTCACCGGGTTCAATGTGCAGTCCTAACACACCCAGGGCTCAGTAGCTGTTTTATTTTTACGCTTTTTTTAAAAATTAGACTTTATGTCTAAAAGCTGCTGTGTTGTTCTTGTGCTTGCAAAGCGAAGGTGTCATTTCAGCACCATTAGACAAATAATGTCTTCTTTGAAGTACACTCGTTCCTTTGTTCTTTGTAAATAATATTTATTATCCTAATTATGAAGATGATACCCATTTGCTGAAATTAGTGGGTGAAAAAACATGTAAAGAATAAGAAGGAAAATATCATAGATTGTAGCATCTGAGATGCACTTTGGTTGTTAAAACAAAGTACTGTTTCACTATAATGTGACTGACTATCACACCACCATTAGGGGTGATCATTATCAGTAGCTTAATGTATTTTATGTAGGTACCTTCAGGTGTCCAGTTTTACATAGATCCTCAATATTTCCATGGGGTCCAAAAAGCTCACTGGGAATGAAGCTTTGGGTGAAAATAAATAATGCCTCCTCTGACTGTATAGTTTTGAAAGTGAGCTGGAATGGTACTGGATGGAAATTGAAAATGTTTGCCTTGGCTCTCTGCCTTTCTTTTTCTTGGCAAAGTGCCTGACAGAGGGTGCCTACAGCAAGGGTGAAGGGCTGGTAGCTGGTGTGGCTTGGGTCACTGAGCAGAGTTCTCAGCGCCCAAGATCCTACTCTTTCTATGCACTGACAGGCCATGGATTCCTAGAACCCCTCCCCTAAGGATGAGCTCTATCCATTCCCACTCTGTTTGCTCTGAATTTGGTTTGCTACTGATAATTCCAAAAGGAGAGCTGGAAGCTGAATGACTTCCAAACTGGGTTATGAAGTAGTGGCATTTGTCTCCGGTCCTGGTCTCCAAGAACACTAATTCCTGGAGGCTTGGGAGACTGTGTAGTTCGTCTGACCACCCTGGAGCTGCCCAGCTAGTGACAGCACACGGAGATGCCACATGTGAAAGCCACATGGTGAAATTCTGAGACATCAGGGGTATAGGCCGAGATGGTTTACAGCTTATTGAGGTTGGAATTAGCCAGCTCAGCCTGGTGAGACTGTAGACGTTGGGTCCAAAGAGCTCAGACTGTAGTTTTGCTTGCAAGACAAACTGTCCTCGCTCTTTGTAAGCATTCAATTTTAGAACGGTTTTCAGATAAGCACAAGTGGGAAGGCTTATGCTGCTTGACGTCATCGCATATGAAACTACTGCAGAAGGGTGTTGTCTGTGAATATATACTGTAGAGAGGAGACTCCAGAAACAGATACTCAGAGGTGGCTTGGTCAGAGCTGATCACTCCCATTAAGTAAAAGTACTTCTAGTGAAGTAGGGTGCACAGAAGTTGGCCGTGCAGAGTTCATCTTCAGACTAAGCTGTTGCTCCCCAGTGAAGAATGCTACACCACAGAACAGCAACCACTCATGATTTCCATCGAAGAAGGAAATCTAACTAGGTCCTCCTGCTTAGTTTTTATTGTCAACCAGACACAACCTCCATCACCTGGGACCTTTGTTAAGAATTGTCTCCATCGGATTGGCCTACAGACATGTCTATGTTAGGGTAAGTAAGAGGACCCAGTCCACTCTGGGTGGTACCATCCTTAGGTACCCAGTGCTAGACTACATAAGCAAGCTGGCTAAGCATGAGTCTGTTAATAAGGTAGAGAGGCAGCCAGAAGAGAGTGTTCCTCCTTGAATTCTGCTTCCTTTAAGCTCCTGCATAAGATTCTGCCCTGGCTTCTCTTGGGGATAGGTTGTGACATGGAAATGCCAGCCAAATAAACCCTTTTCTCCTAAGTTGCTTTTGATCAGTCACAGCAGCTGAGAGCAAACTAGAAGCCTCAGTGCTCTTCCGACTTGAAACTTTGTGCCCTACAAACCCCATCGTACTATCTGTGGGATTAGCCTGACGTCAACTCAAACTGCACCTTCAGTGGCTACGAAAAGAACCTTGCTCTAACAGAAGACCCTCGACCTTCACGCCCGAGACTGTTCCTCATTGCAGAATCTTCCGATTCTCCGAGAAAAACAGCACCTGTAGAGTTATGTGTAGAAAGGGTTCATCATGTGCTGTGTGCCCCGCATGGTCTAGACGCAGCTGGGAAGTCATAGTCTTCCCGTCTCTCTGAAATTCATAGACGTGTTCAACAGCTTTCACCCTGGAAGACCCAAGGACCCATTTCCACATCACAATCAGCTGACTTCTTATAAAAGCAACACTTGCCCTATACACTGGTGTGTGGCTCACCTGTCAGGGAGTGTGTGACTCGACCCCAGGCGTGACTAGAGCATCGCCTAAGGAAGTGTTAAGGAATGAGTTTACTCAGAAACATGAGTGATAAAACTATGATTCCAGTTGATTTTCTGCTTCCAAAACCAAATATTCCTATACTGTTTTCATGATCTTTCTTATCTCCTTTTGACAATGATAATGAGTTGTATTTTTTCTTATGTTACAACCAAGTGTTATCAAGCAACCATATACCCACAGATAGCAGTGCTGATGGCTATACGCGCAGATCCTCTATGAATTTGGGTTAAAAGGTAATTTTCCATGCTACTGGCCCCCAGGTCATTAGCCACAGTGGCCTAAGTACATTCTCTTATAATTCAATATCAAAGAAATTGCTTTTCTGGCATTAACTGTATTATATTCGAAATTATATAAATTATTGAAATACTATGCCTCTGCCAAGATATAAGACAATTCACATGGGAAAAAGAAGCTGAGTTCTAAATTACTCATTGGGGAAAAGTCAGTCTCCCGACAGAAATTGTTTTATACCAGGGCCAGCTTCTGGGACTCGCTTTAGGGATGAGTCACACAGCTGAGAGCTTCTGGAACTAATGATTTTGTTAGCCTTAAACAGGAACTTGTGTGTTTGAATGCTTGGTTTTCCTGCACGAGACAGCATGGCACAGAGGGTCTTGTGCCTCAGGGCTCTTTTAGGAGCATTTCCATTGGTCATACTATCTCTGATGCAATCACTATAAGTCATGGTTCAATACAGTCAGGGATCTGTCCAGAAATACTGAAATTTGGTGATGTTGCTTTAGTATTTTGACTGAAATACAATTCATTTACATGTGTATGCCTATATAATTAATGAATTAAATATGTACACATACTTAATAAGGCTTAACATATGTATAGTTCTGTGGACACAAGTGTGTGTATTAGTGACACAGTTGAACATTTATTATATATTTATTATATTGAAGTTGGTCTTTGTGTTTCTGTCTGATAAGAGAAGTCTAGTATAGGAGATTCATAAATCATAAACCATGTACCCTCGAAAGGGCTCTCTCCTTTATACGTGTAACACATTCATTTGGGTTGAAAATTTTCATTTATCCCTTGGTAGGCACTGGGGATTGCTCTAGATGTTGGTGTTTTCAAATTTAATAACAGAAAGTTGCTGTTTTCTGGCAGGATACAGACTGTGGGAGGAAACAAACACAGAAATAGATTAAAATATAATTATAGCAAGCTTTGCGAGAGAAAGGCATGTGAGCTATCCTCCTCTTAATGAAAATTCAACCAGACCATATACAGATGGAGGCACAGTTATGGTGGAGACACATGGGGCCATTTTTGGAATAAGATACTGAAACGGTCTAAATGTAGATGCATACATCAGGTGGAGACACCTCACTGCTGGGAGATGACTGACAATTCAGTGACCCCTAAGATATACTTATGACCTGACACACTTAAACTTAATTCTTTTTCTACTATACTACTACAGAATTATATCCCTTTCTAAAAAGAATAAGTTTCTTCTCTTTCTGTCTTTCTGTAGAGAGCAGATGAACACAGAAACCACTGTATGTTGATTCCTGAGTACTTAGTAGGGCCACACTTTGCATACAGTATCATCATTTCTAAATGGTCCTATTTGAGGATTTGGTTATCAGTGCGATGCTAAAATATAGTTTCCCCTTTTATTCACTACATTCTGAAACACAAAAGGTTTTAATATTTTCCCTTCTGAATTAAAAGCGCACCATGGACTCCCCAGGACAGCAGGATGCTTGGTTTTTCTACATTCCAATCTCATGGGTGCCCAGCCACAGGCTCCACAGCTGCCACCCTAGTGAGAAGCTCGGGAGGCAGGAACCACATAAATTTAGGGTTGAGGGTGAGGACAAGAGAATGTCAAGGACTATGTCAGCACAACCCAATTTACCTTTTTATGGGTTACTACTTAGTGGATAAATGGGATGCTGTGAACACAAAGAATTTTTCAGATACCAGGGCATTGAGCAGAGGTTCCTGTGTGTCTGATGGGGGCCATGAAGCAAATTGAGACATTTCTGACTTTTTAATATAGGCAGCACTGTCAGTGGGTGCTTCTTGATGCTGAAAATATCTTAGAGACATTCCAGGGCAACTATGGGTGGTCTCTTCCTCCACTCAACGATAACCAGTGTATGGGTGTATGGGAAACTGACTAATAAGACTGCTCCTGGGGGTTGTGTTCACGTGAGCAGACAATAACCTGTTTTTCAATGAGAGGCCATCACCAATGGTAGAGGTTCAGAGACAACGAGACGCAGGACACCTATGAAGGAAGTGGGGGTACTGACAGGAAGCAATGCTCAAGGGTGACAACGGCATGGTTTGTTTTGTGCTGACCTGGTGGACATGATGAAGGTAGATAATGAGGCATCCTGAATAAGAAACGACATTCTGGAAAGAGAGAGTATTTAAAGAGGATGTTAGCTCCTTGGGAGTTTCAGACATAATGGGAGATTGTGTAAAGAGAGAAGGGATGGGTAGATGTGTCCATGGGCAGTGATCTTGGAGATTTTCCACTGTTAGGTCCTGGATCCCACTTTACTCTCTGGATCTGTAAAAGGGAAAGGAAACTGGGGAAGAATGTCACCAGCACTTTACAAGGACCGGGAGACGGAGTGACTGAGAGTATGACGTCAGAGAGGTAAGTGATGAGAGACAGGGACATAATTCATCGCAGGCTGGGTGAGGAAGAAGAAAGAGGAAGAGGGAGGGAGGGAAGAGAGACGGAATGTAGAGCCAAAGCTCTTCACACGCCGGATTTCCTGGCAGGTCCTGTCCCTGCTGTATTCCTATCACACTGACAGCTTTGCAATTCTTCACCAACAGCACAATGAATGCAGGTGACACCAGCATCAGGAAGCTGATGCTTTGATTGTTAGTAATTTTGTGGCTCACATTTTAAGCATAGCCATCACTAGACATTAAAATGATATTATATTAAACTTAATATATATATGTAATATATTTAAAAAGTTTATTAAAGACAAGAGTTGTAAGCACTGAACAGTTGGGAGCTGGGGAGATAGTTCAGAGGTTACAAGCAGTGGGTACTCTTGTAAAAGACCAAGGCTCAGTTCACCCACATGGTGGCTCACAACCATCTGCAACTCCATTTCTAGAGGTTCTGATGCCCTGTTCTGACCTCCCTGGGCAGCAGGCATGGAGGTGGTACACATAACACACATGTAGACCACACACACAGTTAAATAAGGTGAAAAGAAGTTATGGGAAACTGTCTCAGGTACCACTCCTGACACTGATACATCTTACTTTGTCTGTTGTCACTGTCCTCCACATGTGTGAGAACTACCCCGTGTGCTCTCACTGTCCTCCACATGTGTGAGAACTACCCCGTGTGCTCTCACTGTCCTCCACATGTGTGAGAACTACCCCATGTGCTCTCACTGTCCTCCACATGTGTGAGCACTACCCCGTGTGCTCTCACTGTCCTCCACATGTGTGAGAACTACCCCATGTGCTCTCACTGTCCTCCACATGTGTGAGCACTACCCCGTGTGCTCTCACTGTCCTCCACGTGTGAGAGCTACCCCGTGTGCTCTCACTGTCCTCCACATGTGTGAGCACTACCCCGTGTGCTCTCACTGTCCTCCACATGTGTGAGAACTACCCAGTGGGACCCACTCCACACTTCCCTCTTCTCAACTCTATATCAGTGATGCCATAGTGATGGCTGCGGTGTCTGGGAGTGAATTAGCATATGCTACACTTCATGACATTTGTTGAACTGCTTCTTAAATATTGATCAACAGCCTAAGGACCTTTACCTTTCCATATGCAAAGGCTTCACCTACGATGGAGGTTGTTTATGGAATAACAAATGTCTTATAGCTAGAATATTGTATAGTGCTTCATCTCTTTCTTTCTGCTACTGAGGCGATAAAATGGAATCAAAGATACACGGTTGCCCTCAAACAGCTCTGGGCTTAGCTGAGAGGAATGAGGATGCTAACACCTGTATAACCAAGTATGAAAGCCCAGGATGACAGGAAAGTGCCGGAAACAGAGACGAAGGCAGGAACAGCAAGACTTTATGGGAAAGAACAGGTGGGGTGATGATGGGACAGACTTGGAACAGGAGTCTAAAATTAGACTCGACTTAGAATGATGGAATCAATATCGAGTATGGGAGTTATGTGACCACATCTGGGATGAAGATGGGTCACATTAGCTGTGCAGGAACGTGGAAGGAAACAGGGACGTAAGGATGGGAACATCTTGGGGACAAGATGGAAACATGGAAGAGCAGAGGAATCACGGAGGAATTTGAGGAGTTTGAGGTGATTTTATACATTGTGATTTTATACATGGTGATTTTATACATGGTGATTTTATACATGTGGATTTTA
>LOEQ01005658.1:9082-23436 GCA_001685075.1 Bramus lutescens
TTTTAGATATTAGCCCTCTATTGGATCTGTAGTGTGTAAAAATTATTTGTTAAAAATTCAAGCCATTGATGAAAGCAACCAAAGAAGATATCAGAAGGTGGAGAGCATTCCCATGCTTATGGATCTATAGGATTAATAAAGTGAACATAGTCATCCTACAAAAAGCAATCTATACATTTGTCACAATATTAATCAAAATTCATACACAATTCCTAATTTATCATGAAGGGACAATCATCTACCTATGGAAACACAAAAGAATCCATGATATCTAAAAAATAATCCTGAATAATAAAAAATATCAGGTTTCATCATACCTGATTTTAAGTTCTACCACAAAATAAAACAACATTCTTTTGGTTAAAAAAAGAAAAATATCTGTTCTTTTAACATAAGCAGTTACAAATGCTTTGTTTCACTTAGTAAAAATATACAGTGTGTGTGTTCCTAGATTATATAGCTGATTATAAAATTTTCCCAGTGAAATTATTTTCCTTTCCACACAGAAGCACTAGTATTAAATGATGAAATTGTCAAACGTATCTGTAACATGGCTTGACCTAAAGTTTCACTGTTGACGTACAGTATTTGTCACTATGACAATCTTATGGGAGTGTGCTTGTTATTGTGTTTATATATAACTTATTCTGAAAAATAAACATGATCTTTACTATATAATGAGTTGAAGTCTGGGATTTTATGATAGCTGAGTCTTAGACACCATTTCTCTGGAGTAAACTAAGCATTCTTATACAGTTTTATATATTAAATGATACATGTATAATACTGATAGAAAATGACACAAAGTAAAAACTTAGTAAAACTTACTTTATAGAAATACCACAATATCTAAAGCATACTATAATCTCATTTAAGCTTCATTATGTTATCAATTTTCAATATATAGGAACCAAAATTTCTATTTATATTGTCTTTTAAGCATTTAATGATTAACATGTTCAATATACATACCCCAAAGATGTTTTAAAAAGGTGAGTTTTGTCTTAACATATTCAATCTATGAAAATAGAAATGAAGAGTTACAAGAACAAGGAGACCCAATGATAGTATGCATCCTACTTAATTATAATTTTAAATGTTTAAATGAAAAATTGCTATTAATTAGTAGATACTAAATTTGAATTTTTGAATTTTTTATATTTGTATTACTTCTCATTCTCTGGAGTCACTTTGTTAATTTCTGCACATGAGCACTTCTAAATTATTCTTATTCCCATCTCAGTTAATTCAGAATACACAGAGAAGCAGAGTAATGATATATTGCATTTTCAAAGGTCTTGATAAAGTAAAAGGATAATTAATGTTTTTCCACATACTATACCCGAGCTGATCTGATTTCTTCTGATTGTAGATTTCAAGTATTAACTATACAGCTCTCAAGAGTCTAGATATTTAAAATAAAACAGAGAACAGAATCCAAAATTTTTTCCTCTTGGTTTACACAAAGAATAAATCTCACAATTGTATTATCATCAGCAACTGAAGTTGATTTTTAAAAATATGGTATTTTTTTTTCTATATAAAGCATGCTATGACTTACCAGTAATCCTCTGACATCATACACCTTTGGTGGCTGCTGTTGTCTCCCTGAATCTGCCTTCTTTCTCCCTGTATCTCTGTTTGGATTTCACACCTAGCTATATTTTTGTTTTGCCACAGACCAAATCAGTTTTGTTATTAACTATGGTAATAAATCTATTCACAGTATAGAGAGGGACATCCCACATCAGTAACTGGCATAAGACAGATGCCTATCAGCATCTGTTTGGGTCTGTTGTCAATTATCAGCGGTACCTGCACTGATTAACCTTTTTTTTTTTTTTCAACTAAATGAAGGCAGTATTATATAGCAGGGGCACTCACTCTGAGTTTTCCAAATAAAAGAGAAGTGAAAAAATGTTGAAAAATTTTGAAAGTGCTACCTAACTTATTTACCCAGTATCAGACTGAATTGATGGAGTCTTGAAATCCATAAAATAAAATGTAGTTGTATTTAAGTGTGAAATACTACTTGGCTTAGAACCGTGACACTGAAATCCAGAATTTCTGATCATTCCTGTTATTTGTCTGCAAAGAGATTTATAAAAAAATATACACAAGACATAACCTATATCTTTTCATATTAAAGTATGGTGTCATCAACAAACAACAAAGAGTTACAGAACATTTCACCTTTTTTCACAAAAGTTTGTTGAGTGATTCATTGTTATATTGAACAAGGATCCTCTTAACTGACACATCCAAGTTAAGAGAAATCTCAGAGTGAAAGGCTTCCAGAAGGAAAGCAGTGAAATGGATGGAAGGACCATAAATCCATATCAAAAGTTTCCTCAAGATGAATAATCTTCCCAAACAGAAAATGGCAGCTGAGAATCCTCTTATTCTGGTAAAGTGAAAGTCACAGAGGTACTAAAAAGCAAAATGAAACACATTTCCAAGAAAATGGTTCTCAATATTTTCAAACGATAGATGTTAAAAATAAAGCTTTACTCTTTCCAGAAGCCAAATTTCACCTGATTTTTGTTTTCTCAACATTATGACTATTTTCAAGTCAGGACTGAGCCAGGTGGTGGTGGTGCCCATCTTTAATCCCAGCACTTGGGAGGCAAAGGCAGGCATATCCCTGTGAGACTGAGACCATCCTGTTCTACAAAACTAGTTCCAGGACAGATAGGGATACACAGAGAAACAAAGTCTCAAAAACACAACAACAACAACAAAAGTGTAGCTGTGGCCATAAAAGAAGGACATCAAGGGTCAATTTTACAGAATAATTTCCCTTGACTTGAAGGTTACTTTTTTCCATATTTTAGTAATCTTTATCATGCAATTTTACCTAGAACACCACTCTAAATATTTTAATCATAGTGGTCTCTGAAACTAAAATGCACAGAACAATGAGTTGTATTAATAAAGCAAAGTTACAGAATGAATTCTCTTCTTCACTCCCCACCTTGATTTATGCTCAGCCCTTTGTACATTCAAGCTCACTGTGTAAAAGTTGCCTGGTAGATCATGTATAGAACCAATGTGTTGGTAAGACCAAGAGACTTTAATAGATTCCTTCCCCCATGAGCTTTAATTTTGAAAATATCTTATACCTTCTAGTTACCTTGTTGATTCTTCCATAAAATTTATATTCTACAATCTGTTCATGTTAAATAAGCATGCCCCCCGTGTATCTGCTTAAATCTAGCCAGTGTGATTTTACTTAGATTCATATTTTTTAGCATAATTCTCTGAGATACTTACCTCTTTTATTTCTAGAGTTTGTCCCTTTACATTGTTCCCATCTTGGCTAATTTGACCCAATTTGCTCATACTAGGTATTTTACTATCTAGAAAGAACTCTATTGGAAATAATTAGAAAATAAAAGTAAAATTTTAAATTCCTATACTAGTATAGACACATAATGCAAAGAGCATTTTTCTGAAAAAGATAATTTGTCAGCAAATAAATGGATATAGACTCCCACATAGCCAGTTTATGGCCTACCCAAAAGAATTTATATATTATCAAGCTTATCAGGCTTTCTTAATATTTTTAAGATTAAACAATTAGAAAGCCAGACAATGCAAGAGTTTGAACTCAGGGTCACTCACTGGGCTGCTGTATACATGTCAGACTTGATTAGTATATAAAAATAAAAGTAGGAAGGTTTCTATTTGTAAGTTCACAGGTTGCTATGCACAATGAAGAGAGTTGAATTTATTGGATTTCTTATCTACTTGTATCCCAGACAGTTTTATATTTTATTTGACATTCTCTATAAATAGCTTTTTTTCCCCTGAAGCAGTTCTAATCTAGGGACAATCCTTAAGATCTTTACAGAGACAATAACAAAGATTGTCTTACTGATATGAGATTATAATCTAAAACACAACTGAACAATTTCAGAATTTTGACTTAATTGCTAAATCTAGTCTGAGCATTCCTCCAAAATATACATATGTTGAATTTTAATGTGAGTGTGCATGTATGTGTATATTTGTGTGTGTGTGTGTGTGTGTGTGTGATTGATATAATTTGGAAGACATGGTTAGGCTTTTTAAAAATTTACCTTTGTGTTGTCTAACTGAACCTCCATGTTTGAAACTTTTCTTTCTTTCTTCCTCCCTTCCTTCCTTTCTTCCTTTTGTTTTTTCCTTTTCTTTCAGTGATACTTTCAAACTGTGTTTCTCATCCCTATAGGGGATTTTTTTTATATGCAAGGATCTAGATTTGGTCCTTCACTTCTTACCTGTTGTAGTTGACTTTGTCTTATAGTTGACTATGCTTCCTGATGTTCCTGGAAGTCTTGAAGGCAGATATTGATGCTGTCGATGTTTTTAATTCTGTATTCCCAGATAGTAATTCTGATATTTTTAACTCTGTTTTCTCAATAAATACCTGTCTTCCTAAGGATTCTACAAAACCACACCTCCTTGTTGAATGGAATGCACTCTCTGCTCCATTGATGGAGAGCTATATTTCCTCTGTGCTCTTTTAAGTCATTTTCATAATTCATATGTAAGGATAAATTTGACACATTATCCCTAAACTGAGCATTTATTTCTCAATCCTCAGGACCACATGAAATGAAAAAGATACTTTACAGCAAAGAACACTATCGTTTGGAAAATGTGGGATCCTATCAGAATTGGAAAAGTACACATTCAATAGATGACTAATATCCAAAATATACAAATAACTCAAGAAACTAAATATCAGGAAAACAAACAACCTAATTAAAATATGTGGTACAGATCTAAACAGAGTATTCTCAATTAATGGAAAGTTTATTTTTTGTGAAATACTTAGAGAAAATGAAAATATTAAACATCATTAGTAACCTGTGACATGCAAATCAAAACCACATTAATATTTCATCTTACCTCTGTGAGAATGGTTAACATTAATAAAGCAGGTAACAGCTCATGCTAGTATGGATAAAGAGTAACAAGAACACTCATCCATTGCTGGTGGGAGTGTACAATATACAGTCCCTGAAGAATTCAGTGTTGTGTTTCTTCATGATTATGAGGATCAGTCAAACTTAAGATCCAGCTATACTGTTTTGGGGCATATATACCCAAAGGATACTCAAACCTACTACAGAGACAAGGGTCAACCATTTCCATTGCTGCTCTCTTTAAAATAGCCAGAAGACGGGATAGGTGGGACTTTCTGGCAGAGAAAGGACACTCGAGATGAAACTAGGTGGAAAACATGGGCTAATTTAAATTATAAGAGTTAGTTGAAAACAAGCCTAAGATAAAGGTCATGTGTTCATAACTAATAATTACTCTCTATGTCATTATATGGGGCTGGAGGTAGAAAAGAGACTCTGACTACCTCCCCTTGTGTAATTACATACTCATCAGCTCTTTGTCCTTCACTGCCTCAGCTTGACTGCCCTGAAACTGAATCTTCAGACCAGGCTGGCGTCAAACTCAAATTTCCATGATCCTCTGACTTCTGAGTGCTGGAATTGAGGTGTGCACCTTTAACCTAGGCTTTTCTTTATTTCCTATTCACAATTTGGATATTTAGCTGGGTGGAATTTTGTCCTGCGTTTATTCCTTTTATTCTTGTCCTTTCTTAATCTTTTTGAGTTAAAAATCTTTTTGAAAATTATTATTTATTAATTTGGGGCCATATGGTTTCCATGCAGAATTCTACCAGACTTTCAAAGATCTAATACCAATACTCCTCACATTATTCCACAACTTGGAAACAGAAGGAGCATTGTCAATTTTTTTAATGAGGCCAAAGTTACCCTGATATCGAAAATATACAAAGACTCAACAAAGAAAGAGAATTACAGACCAATTTCCCTCATGAACACTGATTTTAAAAATACTCAATAAAATACAGGTAAAAAATATTCAAGAACACATCAAAAAGATATGAAAACCTGTCAATGTAGTCCACCATCCAAACAAACTGAAAGAAAAAAAAACACATATGATCATTTAACTAGATTCTGAAAAGCCTTTGATTATCCCAATAATGTATATCCTCTGTAACCTGTGCCATTATATGTGGGAAGTATGTAATCCTCCTTTTTTTAAAATTTTGATTTTATAGGGATTACTGTTAAGAGATTGCATGAAAATCAGAAGAGACTTTAGCTTTGGATTTTTAAACATTGCTGAGACTGTAATAGATTATAAGGACTTTTGATGTTGGACTAAACACGTTTTGCATTATGATATTCTTATAAGCTTGTGGGGGCCAGAGAATGGATTGTGGTAGCCTGAATGCAATTGTTCCCCATAAGCTCATAAGGAGTGGCACTATGAGATTTTGTTGGCGTGGTCATGGACATGTTGGAGGAAGTATGTCACTGTGAGGGCTGACTTTGGGGCTTGCTGTACACAAGATAGTACCCAGTGTTTGGATTCACTTAGTGCTGCCTTCAGATGAAGATATAGCTAGCACCATGTCTGCCTGCATGCAACCATGCTCCCTTTGGTGATGATAGAGGACTGAACCTCTGAACTGTAAGCGGCCCTCTCAGTAAAACATTTTCTTTTATAAGGAAAAAAAAAGTAAAAAATATAGATGTCCCTCAAAAGATAAATGAATAATGAAATTATGGCATATTTGTACAATGGAGTATTATCCAGTCATTAAAAAAATAAAATCATGAAACTCACATGTAAATAGGTACAGCTAGAAAAAGTGAGAGTGGTTGACATAATTCATGCCCGGAAAGATAAATACGACTTGTATTTACTTACAATGTGAATAGTAGCTGCAAAATCATTGCTAACCCAGATACAATACTGAGAACCACTGAAGTTAAATATAGAGTAAGTGAACAACTGGACAGTGGACAGAGGACAGTGGGAGGGGTAGATAGATTTTCCTTTGGAAAGAGAAATATAATAGTAATGAATGGTTGGCAACCAGAATAGAATAAGAGGATCAGTGGAAGAGGGGGATAGAAGAGGAGGAAAGAAGGAGGGAATAAGGACAGAGACAACTAAAATTAAGAGGCAAGTGAGGGGTGTTGTGGAAACCTAATACAGTATAGGCTTGATAAAATAATACTTATATGAGGATGATCTAAATGAACCTGACATTAGATAAACCAGGAATTTAGGGTAAAACCAAATAACACTGTTCTTAAAAAAAAAAGCTCACAAATCACAATCCCAAAGAACCTAGACAACAATGAGGACCCTAAGAGAGACATATATAGATCTAATCTACATGGGAAGTAGAAAAAGACAAGATCTTCTGAGTAAATTGGGAGCATAGGGGCCTTGGGAGAGGGTTGAAGGGGAGGGAAGAGGAAGGGATAGGAGCAGAGAAAAATGTAGAACTCAATAAAAAATCAATAAATAATAACAATAATAAGCAATAAAGTGATTTCTAAGGACAGCTTGCTATACTCACAGATCAAATCCTTGCTCAGCCATAGTCAGAAAAGTTTCCTTTTGTAGCAGAGGTTATGAAAAACAGAGACTCACAATCAGATATTATTCAGAGAATGAGAGACCTTGGAACACTCAACCCTAAATGTGCAGTCTTCCTCAAATCCCCCATCTTAGGAATTGAGAAACCTCCTTGGTTGTAAAGGCAGAAAGAGTGTAAGTCAGCAGGAATGGAGGACACCAAGAAAACAAGACCTTCTAAACAATAGGACCAAAGCACATGTTAACTCACAGAGACATCATGTAGAACCTGTATAGATATGCACCAGATTGGGTTCCAGAGCTGAAAGATGTGTAGTTATGTTTCCCTACCTAACCCAGAAGCAATCTCCAATAAATCATTCCTTGTAAATGAAAATTGAGTATTGTCCAAGATTGTCTTACTAGTGAAGTGCACTACATATGCCCAACAGTAGGTGGCCAACAGAAAATGAACTCAAAAGTATCTTTGTGGGGTCCTGTCTCATAATATAGTGTCAGGGCTTTTCTTATAAAATATTATCTTATTATCTATTCTTTTAATTATATATGTATATGTGTATTTATGGAAATATTTTACCTTTGCATGTATGTTATAGCTTCCAATTTAGTGTTTTCATGGGATTTCTGTGTGTAAACAAATGAGTTTCTGTTTCTTTTGCCTTCTCTTGCATGTTTTTCTTATTCTTGATTTGTATTGTCCAAATCTGATGTGTTAGTTTTTGTCTTATCTTACTATATTACTCATTATATTTCATTAATGTTCTTTAGGAGCCAGATTTTCCTAAAAAAGAGACAGAAAATTAGTGGATCTTGATGGCAGGGGATGTGGGAAGAAACTGGGAGGGGTAGAGGGAGAAGATAATCAGGAAATATTATGATATATCCTGCATATATGATATACAAATACATACATACATACACACACACACACACATATATTGTCACAAGGGAGAGGTGGCCCCTGGTTTATCCCTGCCACCGGGCTAGTTTACACCCAAAATAACCGCACAGAAACTGTATTCCTTAAAACAGTGCTTGGCCCATTAGCTCTAATTTCTTATTGGCTAATTCTTACATCGTAATTTAATCCATTTCTATTAATATGTGTATTGTCACATGACTGTGGCTTACCGACAAAATTCTAACCAGTGTCCGTCTCAGGCAGGAGATCCATGGTGTCTCTGACTCTGCCCTTCCTTCCAGCATTTAGTTCTGTCTTCTCTGCCTACCTAAGTTTTGCCCTATCAGGCCCAAAGCAGTTTCTTTATTCATTACCCAATGAAAGCAATACATGAACAGAAGAACCTCCTACACAAATATATAGTAATTAAGATTTATTATTTAAAATTCAAAATCTTAATTTTTAAAGTTAAAGTGAGAAACAGAGCTCTCTTCCCTCTCCTCTCTGGCACTGATCAAAGCCCTCCTTCCTTTTGGCTTTAATTGGTCCTTCCTGGTCCTGTTCTTATGTATGTGAGTGGTGTAGACAAATGATAGAATATTAATTGAGAATTCTGAACTATTATATTCTAGTCTGTAACCTGTAAAAGGGGAATAATATTAAATCTAAAATGTGTTTAAGAGTAAACAAATGAGTAGAGAATCTCTAACTCCTGGCCAGTCATAACAGGGCTTAAGTCAGATCCTGCCCATTAAGTGAATTTTTTAAGTATGAAACAAAAGGCAAATTCTAGTTTCATTCTTATTACAGGAAAGGGAACTTTTTAAACCTGTGGATGTCAGTAGTAAAATCACATATTTAGTTTGAATTTTCCCGAACGAATCCTTATCAGCATATTAAAACTGTCAAGCTAATTCAGTACACAAGTACACAAACATGTATGCATTTGAATAGCTATCACTCATCTGTATACGCTTTCAAAGCTGCCCTAATAGTATGCAGTGACTTCTAGAGTAATAGGCACAAACTCAAGTAAACCAAATTTCAAGCCATAATCCTAATGAGCAGATAAAGATGTATCAGCATGATCCAAGAACCTCTGGGCATCCAGCAAATTGGCCATATGCTAATTTCACTCTCATGCCTCTTTGAGAACTAAAGTGTAGCTGGACTGAGAAATACTTGTACTGTGGCAAGGTCAGTATATCTGTCTTTCTAGACAACTCTACACACATCAATCAGACACAGAAAAGTTTGTTTAATATTTCCAGTAATTGTAAATCCAATCTTATTCTGTACAGACTGTCAAGTTAGGTGACTGACCATTGAAAATGACTTTCTAATGCTACTCTATTCATTTTACAAAGATAAGAAAAGCAATACGCAGCACTGTATAGCACAATAATTATTTCTAATACAGGGACTCAAAGCTGTATGTATTTCAAAACATAGTTCTCTTTGATTATCTCAATGATAATTTTCTCTAGGACATAATTTATTAACTCTCTCTTTAGAAGGAAGTGGACATGGAGAGGTTAAGGACTGAAACCAGGATACTTTCATTCAGATTGCATTTTCTGAGCAATTAATAGGCATGAAAAATGAGATTCAAGATAAAAATAGTCTTTCAATTAAGCACACTACGATAAATAAAAATGCAACTTGTAAAATACTGAGTGAAAGTCCTAAAAGAACAATTTCTCAAACCATTCTGAAACCCAAAGAAGGATGTGAAAGCCAATGAGAGGGTTTCCTGGGAATAGCTTTAGAGTTAGACCTAAGTGGGTATGCAAAAGCTTACAGAAAAAACTGAACAAGGACATTCTAGACAAAGAAACATTTTCTTTTTGCTTTGGCAGGCATGAAGTTCTGAAGGTGTTTTGTTCTCGATCGTTCGAGCTTCTTGTAATATGGAAAATAAATTATTTTGCTTCTAAGACATCTGTTTATGGCACTTCGTTGTAGCAGCATAAATGGATTCAGAATAGGAGGCACCGTAGGCGTCAGGAAAGTAGGACTTATTACCTAAAGGTAGTCAGCCTGCATTGGATGAAAACATAGAAGCGGTAGGAATCTAGATCTGCTTTAGTTACTGTAACTATTTGCTGTTTGAAGCTATGCCTGGGCCTAAAGAGTTTTCTTCAAGAAGGGAATGATTTCGAGTTGAAAGTGGATTAAACACAGACCCCTAGAGTTCAATTAGGGTTCCCTAGGGTGTATTTGCAAGATTCTTGGAAGTCACAACATTGAATCAATCTGGATGCACCCCACTGGGCCCAAAGGATTGCACTCCAGAGTCATCTGTCAATCAATTTCCTCTTCCAAGTAGCTGGCTGCAGAAGTAAGTAATTGGATGCCCATAGGGGGTTACCTTCTGAAACATCAGTGTTGATAAACATCAATTTCTTTGATAGTAATAAGGATCAAAGATAATCAGACTACAAGCAAACCAGACGGGAGTAAGTCCTTGAGGAGTTCACAGAATTGCAGCTCTCGTGTGTGCTGCATGAGAAGAACTGGTACTCACTTCTGCAATTGCAGCTCCTGTCCTAAGTGACTGCTCCTATTCCCCACACCTGCTTAGCCACGGTACCGACCTATCTTCCACAATCATTGCATTTGTCTAAATCTGCTTTTGAAGAACTAGATTCAGAGAGTTCATTCTCCAAAAAGCAATACTTCAGGCAGTTGTCTTTATATATCAGAAAAGGGCATTTCTTCCTGTTGATAAATGTTTCTCCCCAAATGTCCTAAGCTGCAGTGACTGTAGAACTGCACATTCTCTTAAGCAAATTCATTTCGATGTATCCAAGCACATATTAACTCTGTTTTCAACAATATACATAACAGTTTTTAGTAAGATGGTGAAGGCTGACAAAGGTCAGTCTCGTTTTATCTTTACAGGCATTATAAAATGCAGTAACGGACTTGAGTTATGGCATTTGTGGTACAGGTTGACTTTTGTAACAGAAAAAAAAATCTCCTGTATAAGCTGTACTACTCTTTTAAAATATAGATGGTGTGTTTTCTGGTGTTGGAAGGATACTCTGTGTGTGTGTGTGTGTGTGTGTGTGTGTGTGTGTGTGTGTGTGTGTGNCTTAACAGCTTACCTTTGTTAGTGTCAGTGTGTGTGTGTGTGTGTGTGTGTGTGTGCAGTGCAGGTCCACAATTAACACAGTGCTTTGATGGACATGACGGCCATCTTTTAGAAGTCTGTTTTCATCTTCCACTTGTTGGGAGGGGAGCTTTAGTATTTTTGCCATGCTAAGTATTCCAGACTAGTTAGCCCTGACTTTTCTGACCATACTCCAGCATCCAGCTTCTATTTCAGTGTAGGATTACTGATGCATGGTGCTTGCATCTTTTTTTTTTCATCTCTGGGTTCCAGAGATCTAACTCAGATCCTGGGGCTTTCAGGACAAATCTCCTCTACTGAGTCATATCACCTGTCCACCATTATTATCCCTAATATTACATGAATAATGCCAACTTTTAATATTGTTTTGTTTATTTGCTTGCATGTGCTGAAGAATTACTCAAGGATTTCTCTAAAACTGCATTCAATCTACATTCTGAAACTACATTCAAACCACACCCTATATTCAATTCCTACCGTTACACAGAAAGAAAATCTTTATAAAACATTAATTTTGCTATTACATAAAATGTGCATATAATTGGAATATTGATATGCTTGAACCAGTTTACTTTCAGAGTGCATATTTCCTTCCTAAAGCCATTTTTACTGTGTTAACTTAGAAATAAAACACTCATTTAGTCTGAAGGGAAAATGTTTTTCTTCAGCAATGAAAGAACGTATTTTACTACATACTTCAACTTTCTTCCCAGTGAATATGAAATCAAGTCATTTTAATCAAAATTATTTGACATCAAAGAACTTTTCTAGGGGTTTAATTTCATAGAGTATATTAAGTCAGCAAGTGGAAACTGCATCCAGTTGCTGGTAAGAGCACCTTGGGATTCTTCAAGTGTCTTAGAATTTTGTTTTAATCTCAAACAATCCAAGGGATAGGTAGTGAGACTCTTGGACACACTGTCTTGCTGGAGTTAACTTCAACTTCATACTATCATTAAGATTCCCAAATACAGGTGTATCTGTTTTTTTTTTTTAAGTTAGATTAAGGAGTGATGCATATGTCACAAAAATGTATTTCTTTCATGAACCATTCCCAAATCCTACCCAAGTACTTCTCTTGATCTCATTGTTTAAAATTGGCTCACATAGCTATTGATAGCAATACGAATAACTCTTGAATGTATTATTTTGTGGTTTTATGAAACACTAAAATTAAAATAAAAAGAAACACCAAAACATTGGCCAAAGTAAAAACTTAGAATGGAAACAAAATCAGGTACCTATATCTTATGAGTTGTACTATAGTAATAAAATAATTAAAGCTTTGTTTAGTGTAGGACAAACCTGAATTTTAAATCTTGCAGTTTTGTCAAGATATTTAACTTGTGCTCTTGGTTCCTTCTTCTGAGATATATGGTAATTATTTGGCTAACACATAAAGTTGCTCCAAGCATCGTGTAATATCAAATGTGCAAAAGAGCATCTCATTGCCTAGCACAGAAGAGGCTTAAATACAGTTTAGTTTTTATATTGCAATATGATGAAATTTGAAACTTTAACTCAGCTGTGTAAAAATATGGAGAGGACATTCTCCTAACCAAAAAAAAGTCAGTCTCAGCTTTAGTAATATCACGGCAATATTTTCATAGTGTCCTGTATATTTCCATGGGTTTATGATAAAATCAAACTTTGATCCTGGAATCAAGGATAAGTAATGAATGATGTTTACACATGCCTTTACTGTGCAGACAGTCAAGCAGTATCAGAATGGCCAACAGAGAAAAATTCTGCAGTTTATTCCTACCAGAGCCCCTCACATCACATAAATATCACTAGACATGTGAATATCCAAATATAGACCATCATTCACCTATTTTAATTGTCTAACATGTAAAGTAGATACCAAAGATTTTGATATTTAAATATCATATCATATCTATTTTGACTGTTTAGAATATATATTTTGAATTCTCCATATTTTTACACAGCTGAGTTAAAGTTTCAAATTTCATCATATTGCAATATAAAAACTAAACTGTATTTAAGCCTCTTCTGTGCTAGGCAATGAGATGCTCTTTTGCACATTTGATATTACACGATGCTTGGAGCAACTTTATGTGTTAGCCAAATAATTACCATGTACTGATAATTGATAATCAGACATTCTGAAATGAATATTAGAGATCATCATCTGTCATTGATCTTTAAAAACTGAAAGAAAACTGACTTTACATTCGCTACATTGGTAAGAAAGAAATACACTTGTAATATGGATGTCCCCTAGCGTCAGTGCGACTTTAGAAAAGTAATTGGAAAGACAAGAATCACAAATATAACATCAGCATACTGCCAAAATGGAGCTAAGAGATGAACTGGGAGCAAAGAGTTATGAGTTTCCCTAGAACTGCTTTTGAGTGTGTGTGTGGTGTGTGTGTGTGTGTGCGTGTGTGTGTGGTGTGTGTGGGGGGTGTGGTGTGTGTGTGTGCGTGTGTGTGTGTGCGTGTGTGGGTGTGGTGTGTGTGGGGGGTGTGTGGTATGTGTGTGTGTGCGTGTGTGTGTGCGTGTGTGGGTGGGTGCATGTGCATGTGTTCAATCATGACCACATATGTGCATGTATGGTGAGGGGTCCTGAAAATGCATGATCACTTCATGTTACTTCTTACAAAATTAAGAAAATGGGAAACTTTTACTCATGATACATTTAAATTTTTGATTTTCCTATCATGTTGAAAGATGGATTTATTTCTTCCTATTTGAGTAGGGTTTTTTTTGTTGTTGTTTTGCAGAAAGCACATTCCAAAAGTTGGAGAGCTTGAGCTTTTGCTTTTATAAGTCAGATATATAGAGTTTTGCTACTATGTTCTGTCTTCTTTTTTTCTTTCTCTCTCTCTTTTTTCTTTCTTTCTCTCTCTCTTTTTTCTTTCTTTC
>LOEQ01005658.1:23473-34689 GCA_001685075.1 Bramus lutescens
TTTCTTTCTTTCTTTCTTTCTTTCTTTCTTTCTTTCTTTCTTTCTGTATTTATAGGCTTTAAACACCAGGTATGGTGTCCTGTGCTTGTTATCCCAGCATTTGGCAACCTGAGGCAGGAGAATTGCTGAGTCTGAACACAACCTGTATTATTACTGTACTAGTTTTATTTTTGTTGCTCTGATAAAACACTGTCATCCTAAGCAACTTAGTGTTCAAGCATGTACATGTGATTTATATTTCCAGGTCACAGTCCATCAGTGAGGAGAGAGTTATGACAGAAACTTGTTTCAGGAGAGACCAAAAACAAACTGGAAAGGAAGGCTGTTTGCTGACTTGCCCAGGCTTTCTTTCTAATAGAGTCCACAGACATTCCCCTGTGGAGGAATGATGCCACTCATAGTGAACTGGGCCTTTCTTGATCAATTAAGATGGTGAAGACTATTCACAACAGTTGTGACTACAGGAAAATCTAATCTGAGTAACCCCTCCAATGAGCCTTCCTTTTTATTTGATTCTAGACCATGTCAATCAAATTCATGGCCAAAGTTAAAAAAGACAGCTACTCAGTGAATGTCAGGCCATCCTGGACTATAGTGCTAAAAATCTTACATTAATGTAATAAAACGAGGGTGGAGTAAGGAAATGAGATTACACTCATTCCTGAAGAATAATGATGAAAATAATTTATTTGAGAAAGAATATGCATAGAGAATTTCTGTTGAATGTGATAAGTTCTAGATGCACAAACTTTGCAGTAGAAGTTCAGCAATTTCTACTGCTTGTGATATGAGCCCTTTCATGCATGTTACAATTATTTATGCTGTAAACATCTTTTTTTCATTCCTCTTCTGACAGCTTAATTCCAATTCTAATGCTGAGAGATTCCCACAAGTTTGCTATGCCCTAATGCTCCTGTGACCAATACCTAATATGCTGCTGCTTCTTGATCATCTCTTCATTGATTTGTGACCCTTGCTATGCTCTATGTTTGTTGTCCCTCTGATACAATGGCAGTAGGTGTATTCCTAAGGCTCTTCCCTGTTTGTCTGTCCTACCTTTAATCTCATCTCTCCCATCAAAACTACTACCCTCTTCTATTTTGTTTCAAAAATTTAAATTTTAACTCTCACACTCCTAAATGGAGGAGCTGGCAGAATTCTCACTCATCCTATCTACTCACCAAGCTCTGCAATGAGCTCCACTCCTCAAACCCTAGAGGTAACTGGTTGGCACAACAAGTCTCCTTGGTGATTTTCACAGGGAAACTCAAATCCAGATGTCTTTGAATAGCAGGAATTTGTTTTTGAGGGGTAGGTATATTTTCTTTTCCTTTTTGTGAAAATGATTTTCTCCATACAATGCATTCTGATTATGGTTTACACACATCCTTCCCATCTTTCCCCCTACCCAAATCTATACCCTTTGTTTCTCATTAAAAAATAACAGATGGCTATAAAGAAAAATAAATGCACAAGCTAAAATATACAAACCAGAATAGGACAAAATATGCAAATAAACACAACAAATAGAAAGGATAAATTACAAGAAAGAGTTACAGACTCAGACACACATACACATATACACACACACAGCTCTTGCATACAGAAATCCCCTAAAAACATAAAACTGGAAACCATAATATGTAAATAAAAGATCTGAAAGTTAAGAAAGTAATGCCCAGGCAAAGAATCAGGCAGAGAATTATGAGGTTAAACAAAACAAAATTCTAATATATATATAATCAAATTTGTTTTGAATTTGTACTTTACTGCTGGACATGGGGCCTGCCTTTAAGCATAGTTTGTGTGTCCAATGAAACTCTATTGGAGAAACTTAGTTTTTCTTCAACAAGTGACTGTTAATTGGAGATAGGTTCTGGGTTGGGGTGGGGTCTTGCGTCTGCTTCCTTTCTCAAGGTTGAGATTTCATCTGATTTAGACTATGCAGGTTTGCTCAGGAAGCACTTGCACATGCGTTTAAACTTATGAATCAATTTATATCTGTACATCACTTCCTTAAATTATATCTGTGGTGGCATTATTTACTAAGTAAAATTAATTGATCTTCTGAGTACCTTGCCTTGTCCTAGCAATTTAAACTCCGGTGAAAGGCAATTTTACTATAGTATGTTAACACAAACACAAGAAATGTCAACCATTGTAGATACATCCAACATAGCGGATATATGGTCCTTCAGCAAATAGCTTACTTCTTGTAGAAAAATTTATATTTTCATAAATAATGGCATATTTCTGGGTATTTTATGAATATAAAGTTGTGTAAGTATTTGTCACAATCCAGAAAAACATCATTAAATAAACACTGAAAAATTTTCTATTACTTTGCTTTTTTAAAATTAAGCTACAGGGAATTGTTTCAAGTAACTTATTACTTTCCCCGGAGGACTTTATTAATAAGTGTTGTATCTACACCTGCTGCTGAGAAGCAATAGCAAGCTGATGGTGTGATTATATATATATATATATATGAATTCCATAGATACAATAAAAAGATGAAGATGGTAAAGTGTCAGAAAGAACAGCCCTTGCCGGAGCAGACCACGTTCCTTAAATTAAAGCATGACACTTTCAAGAAGAGTTTGTTATGTGTTGACACAATATATTTTTGTGAGAAAGTTTTCAAAAAATTATAAAGAATGTTCAAGGCTGAATCAATGAAAGTCCTTTGTAGAAACAGAAGCCAAGGAGAAAGCTAAAAAGCACTGCCTTAGATGTGAAGAAGGGAAAGACACAGAGATCTCAAGAAATCTTTCAAGGGTAGTACCAGTGTCAGTGGTGAATGACACTTTGGTTTCAGTCATTTTCATGAAACCTCAAGATAAATAAAAATAATGTATACTGCCCAGAAAACTAACGTCTGCTACAGTAGATGGTTTCAGCAAAATCTTGTATGTGTGGCAAGAATAAAGAGGATCTTTTTGAGACAATCGTGATTTAAGCAGAGCAAAAAAAGATAAGATACAGGACGGCTTTATATGCCTACAGCTGTATTTGGAGTTTACCTTGGCAATAAATTCTTCTAAAGATTCACTTATACAATAAATTACATGAGCAGAGATCACATATTAGGGGTTTTTTTTTGAGAGAACATTTTGTATTCAAAACTTTATATAAATAAGGCCTGAGAATATGGTTTAGATGTGCAACATTTGCCTAGCATGGGAAATATCTCGTTTCCAATCTTTAGTAGCATATAAAACATGAAAAAAAAATCGTTGAATGTGAGATTCTCTACCTGTAATTGTATTTGGAAGAGAGTTGAGAGTTTGAGTGTAGCCCAAGCTATATGGTGACCTCAAAACCAACCTAGTATATTTAAAGAGATGTCCAAATAAACAAGTAACAAAATTAAAACACACACACACACACACACACACACACAGATGTGAATTCTAAATTTGGTCTAAATGCAGAGCAATTGGATGGCACAAACATGCAGTGAGTAGATTAAGCACTTAAAATGTAGCAGGGTCACTTACCTTGAACTTTCCTTTTTTTTAATTAAAAAATTCCACCTCCTCCCCTCCCCCCACTCCCCAACCCCCTCCCTCTTCAATCCGAAGAGCAGTCAGGGTTCTCTGCCCTGTGGGAAGTCCAAGGTCCTCCCCCCTCCANCCATCAGTCCCACTCCAGCTGGCCTTGGTGAGCTCCCATTAGATCAGCCCCATTTCAAGTGGGTGGACGCTTGAACTTTCTTACTGAGAAGGAAAGTATTTGGTGGCATGGAAAACAGGAATGGCAGAAATCTTTCTTAGCTTACTTTCTGTTTTGTTTTGTTCTTATCAATTCCTGCTGATTATGTAAGAGGGAGCACAATACATTGCATTGTTACTCAACATCCGATCTTCATAGCAGTATCCCAAACAACTAGAAGTTCAACAACTAGAAGTATAGGTTCCCCCTGGTGCTCAGACCCATTCAACTAGAATCTATATTCAAGGTCTGGGTGTGGCACTGGACATTAGCTGGTTTCCATTAATCTTTTTACTTATTAAATGGAGAATCTCAGAGAATATGCTGAATATGTCTATGCCGCGGTTTTATTTCATCTGAAAAGAAGAAATAAAAAGAAAATCGCAAACCTTATTGTAAAATCCTAAAATCAAAATATTTCAAAATACCCAACTTGTGTGTGCTGATAGGAGGTGACATTGGCAGGAAACCACACACTTGATCCTTTTATTGTTGTTCATGGAGGTCCCTGTAGCCTCCAAAACAATATAAGTTATTGCTACTGGTCTTGTTTGTACACCAGGACTAAAGGGTATCAAATTTTAATGCTGATGACATTGCATACTTCAGTCACAGGACATAGAGAAATCAACTGGAAACAAGCTGGAAGGTGTCATGCAGACTGCTGGGAGAGAAAAATTAATGGCAGCCTTGCTCAGCTGTGAACTCTGCATGCTATGCTATTGACCTGTCTGACAGTATGTGTCCACAGGTATAATATTTATATGACTGATAAGGGGCAAATAACACTTTATTGATTGAATTTCATGACCCTTCCACAAGACAGAATTCATGTTTAATACTATAAGCTTTGTAAGAAGTCCATGACGAAGTAAGTGGTAGCCCTTAGTGGGAAAGCTATCACTTTTGCCGCATGAAATGAACACTGTGCCTACCAAACTATGTTCATGTCCATAGATTAGTGATGCTCTCTGCTTTGGTAAGAGAGGCACCTTTCTGCAGTAGGCTACAGTTGCTGCATAGTCCCTGCCAAAGATACTTTTAATATTGACTTACCAAAATTAAAACCACTGAGTGGAGAGCCTTGCATGAAGAATTGTCATGATTGTCTTGCTGGGTGTGGGAAGGCTTAACCAGTTATGAACAGAAACGTGTTAGCAAGCAAGCACCCCAGATCAAGATGACTTGTCAGAAGAAAGATTATCTATTTCTTTACTTGCTTGTTCTACTCTCTATCCACCAAGGTGATTTGGGGCACAGCTACTGCTTTTGATTTCTCCTCTGATACCCTTAAATGAGCTTTATCATGTCATAGGAACTAGCAGGTCTCTAGGAAACTGCCATGTTTCTTGGTTCAGATTGAGAGTGCTGAGAAACCTGGACTTGAGTATTGAGTAACTACTGGCTATCCCATCTCAGTGAACTAAGTGTCAAGTCACTCAACCTCAAGGATCAAGTAACTACAGAATTCTCAGATATCAGGTGTGTTTTTATACTACAATTTTAAGTTGACTTTTAAAATATATATATATACATACATATATACAGAAATGTACTTATATATTTGTATATAAATATCATATGTGTTTGTGTATTCTGTTCCTCTAGAGAACTCTAACTAAAACAGATTAATTGTTTATTGGCCAAAGTGCTGAGAATATGTGAATGTTGAGTGCTCATCTTTAAATGTGACATCTAGATTCCATCAATATTTAGAGAACACCACAGAAGTAAGAATAGAAGGAATGTAAACACCAGAGGAAGGGCTGGAGGGTTGCAGAAGCTTGTTTTGCAAATACAGTATGGCACTGAATTCTCAATAGCTACTCAAGACCTGCAAAAGACTAAGCCTGCCACCATTCTGGCACATATAGGGTCCTCACCCAATAGTGTAGCCACTGGTTAGATGCCCATACTGTTTTAAACCCTAACGTCTACATAAGCAACCTAAATCAAATTCATTGGGCTACATAAACATATGTAAGAAGTGACTTTAAAGCCTTTACTTTTTTCTTATTCATTTATTTTGCTTTTTTTTCTGTCAAGATCCTACATTGTAAAACAGACATGCTTAGAGCTCATTACGTGGCTCATGTTAGTCTGTGAACTCATGGCAATTCTGCCTCAGCCTCCAGGATGGAGGGATTACCACCGCAAGTCATTGCATCCAGTATAAATATTCATTTATATTTATACAAATCAAGTTTGAGAATATTCATTTACTAATTGATAGATGCTCAATTAATTCTGAATATATGATTAAGTGCTATGGAATTCCCCTGTAAGTGTTCCAAAGCTCTTAATTTTGTGCAGGCAGCTTCCCTCCTTTGTGATCACATGACCAATTCTACACAATGTAAGCAGTAATGAATGTTGATAAAAGTCTTCAATTTCACATTAAAACATTTAAACTTCTAAGGTTTTGTTTTCCTCTGGCATTAGCCCATGAAGTCTAACTTGTTTAGCCTTTGTCTAAGAAATAAATTGAAAAATAATATTTCTGGAATCATCACTTATGATATAAATTCTGTGTTCAGACATAACTTTTAAAAGATATGCGTGTGTGTTTGAGATCAATTTGCTTCAGTTTTACTCTTGTTAATTTCAATATTCTGAAGTTATAATATTGAATATTAATATCCAGAGAAATAAAATAGCATGCTGAAATACTGATCCAGAATTTAAATTCCTTTGTGGCCAGTTATGTGATGTCTTTAATAGTACCACAGTAAACAATCTACTTCAAAACATAGACTACTTTGGCTTTGATTTATGCTTTAATTGTGTTTATGCTGTTATGGTAAAATACCAGGACAAAAGTAATCAAGGGTAGAGAACTCTTATTTTAATGTATAATTCTAGATTGCAATCCAGCAGAGAAGCTAAAATGTTGGGAGTAGAAAGCAAACAGTTTACCAGATCCACCGTCCAGGAGCCCAGAAAGACTAAACTTTTGTGTGTTTGCCCTCAGATCATACAAATCAGGATCCTCTGCCTGGGGAATGGGGCCACAAACAATGGGAAAAGACGTTGGATGTCTATTAATTTAATTAAGAAAATTAGAATGATAAAGTTAATGGATGTATGTTTGCACTCATTTTATTTATTCTTTTTTCTCTTACAGCATCCAGGATACTCTCTCTACAGAATAGTGTCATCCACAATGGACAAGTCTTTTCAACTTAATATAATCCAGATTCTACTTACAGAATTGGTCTCAGGTGAACTTGATCTAGATTGTCCTTTACTGAGATTCTCTTTACAGATCATTCTAAATTATATTAAGTTGACAATTAAAACTAATCATAACAATTTGTAGGCATCTCCTGAATTTTATTTTTGACATAATTCACATTAAAGGAAGAAACTCATTAATTCCTAGTCCACAAATTTTTTACATTGCTCAAAAGTTCTATGAAACTATGGTTCAAATACATGCATTTCTTGGAAATTTATTTTTTTGGAGACAGCATAAGAAAATAGAAAACAGAAAAAAAAAGTGACCATAACAATATATATATATATATATTCACAGTTCTTTCAATCTTATTTTACAGTAAATCCCATTTATAATTTACCCTGTTATGGACCACTGTTTAGAATAAATATTTTAATTTTCACAAATAATGAATCAAAGAATAAGAAGCCATTCTCACCTATTTTATCATAAGTTCAACTTGTTCAGAAAAAAATAAATGAAAAGCTAGAACTGTCTGAAAATTAAGACAACTTGTTGGGCAGTTGATAAAGCATGCTAAGTGGCTTAACCATTGAAAAGAAAATTTTTAAATTGATCTGAAGTCTATAATAAAACAAATTTGCATATTATTTGGATTCATGCTTGAAAAAATCAATGAAATATAAAGAAAAAAGAACAGAAACATGCTTGACCAATTTGATCTATGCAGTTAAAATACGCTATTTGGAACAACTGCACATTATAAAAATGAAACATTAAGTTCAAGAAGTCTTAAGTTAAAATTCAAAGGTTTAAATGTTTATTGAATATGAATGGTTGTCTCATGAATAAGCAAAAGAGATAACTACTGAATCTGTCAAAACTATAACTAGAAATGCCACTGTGCTTGTATAACATGCACTGTGAGACCTACCTTCAAAGAAACTACCAATGGATTTGTTTCTGGGGGAAAAGAAAGATGTTTGGGTTTCTGCAGTTTGATATAGAGAGTCTTTAATTTTTTTTTCACTGAGTTAAGATCTGAGATGCCAGAACTACTCAGATATACGTACACATATACAGCTAGCATTGAGCATATTTAACCTGCAATAATCATTTTCATCGTTTGTATATAGACACATATTTATAGATGTCAAAACATAGTTTGTAGACTTAAAATATATGCCATCCAAATTAACTTAGAATACATTTTTGGCAGCACTTTATTATAGGACACACCTGTAGGCTAATTTGTTGAACCAGTTTTTAGGGACAATCATTGAGTAAATTTATCAAAATGTGTTTTAATGTTCCTATAATAACTAGAAATGACCATTGCTTTAGTAATTCTTTCAAAATTGCATACATGTATACAATGTGTTTTGATCCTTTTCTTCCCTTCCATTATCTCCTGCGGGCTTCTACCCATACTAAATTTCCTCTTCTGAAAAAGAAGTACCCTCCTGCTTTCTGTCTGTGGTCCACTACCTTAATGGTCTCAAAGTATGGGCAGGTGGGGTTTACTTGAGCAAATGTAGCCTGTTGATGGCTAAAGCACTAACATATATGACTCCCTCTCTCACAGCATCATTAACTGCCTAAAGTTTCTCAAAGAGATTCCCATGGGGCCTTGCCAGCATCTTTCCAGTAGTGGTGAAATTCTGGTGAGGCCAGAAAGTTCATCTTTAGGGCAATAGAAAACTGAACTATGAAGGTAAAGAATTAGATACCATAAAAATTAGCATTTGGGCATAATCCCAAACCTGATACTTTATATTATCATGCTGATCTTCTGTCTCAAATTAAGGGAGTTAATTACATAAAAGTTATCTAGAAATACACAATTAAAAACTTCAGAGCAATTCAGGCGGTGGTGGTGGTGCACACCCTTAATCCCAGCTCTCAGGCAACAGAGTCTGGCAGATCTCTATGACTTTAAGACCAGCCTGGTTTATAGAGTGAGTTCCAGAATAGCCATGGCTACATAGTGAAACTCTGTCAAGGAAAAAAACAAACAAAAATTCCTTCAAAATCAATGTGTTATGAATTGAACTTCATATTTAAAGTTTTCCTTTTTAGTCTTATTGAATAATAAAGATTCTTCTTAATATGCTTAATATATTCAGAAATAAATGTATAAAAGTTACTTATTAAGTATTAACATATACATTTTTACTGATTCCAAATCATGAAAATAATTTTAGAAAAATATTGATTTCTTTCAGAAATATGTAATTATGACTGTATTGACATAATTAATAATGTAAGATTATAAATTATAAACATTTGTGTGACCACTATTAAATTTTACTTCATTGTATATTATTTACATAGAAATTCATTCACAAGTAGGAATTTGGATGCATGTTTGAAGTCACTAATATTGTTTGCTCTTTAAATCATTTAAGTGTGTCTTCGTTAGGGTTTCTATTTCTGTGAAGAGACACCAAGACCGTAGTAACTTTTATAAAAGAAAACATTTAATTGGAGCTAGTTTACAGTTTCAGAAGTTTAGTCCATTATCATTGTAGTAGGACATAGTAGTGTGCAGACATGTTGCTGGAGAAGGAGCTGAGAATTCTATGTCTTAATCCATAGGCAGCAGAAGCAATTGTGTGCCACACAGAGTATAGCTTGAGTATAGAAGACCTCAAAGCCCACCCCCACAGTGACACAATTCTTCCAAGAAGGCCATACCTATGCCAACAACGCCACACCTTCTAATAGTGTAACTCCCTATAAGAACCATTTTCTTGCAAATCAACGAAAAGTCCACATCAAACAAACACATAACTGATTGGTTCTGGTGAGAAGCTCAAATTGGATTTCCCAATATCAGCTGCCACATAAGTTTAATAAAACTGTTAAAATAATATTAAATGTTGAGGAAAAGTGGTAAGCTGTACTCACAACCAGGATCTGCCAGTTTCATGAAGGCCCCAAGGGGTCAAAGGAGCACGGGGACAGACTCTGCAGGGAAAGCATCTCAAGTGATGAACAGAGCATGTTTGTAAGAGCTGGAAAAATGTTCCTTCTGCTGCAACAGTAGAAGAACTGTGATGGAGGGGGGCAAAACCCCCCTCAGAATTACTGAAACAGCCTCAAAATCATATGAAGACATTGGTTCTTACCATGAGTAATATGGAATGCCACATGATTCTTGGAAATAATTATTAAGGTGTACATGTTCACTCAGGGAGAAAACACCTTGAGGAATCCTGCTGGAACAGAGAGCTTTGCGGTGATTTAAAGTGTGAATTCAGTTAGCCCCAGGTGGCAGTGGCAGGAGTGGGACACACCTTCAGACTATCGATATGCTTTAAAAGCTAATGCCAAGAGAACTGAGTGATAAATTGGATGTGTTGAGTTCGTCATTTATAAAACAACTTTAAAATTGCAAACCTACTCATTTCAGGTCCTTGTTTGTTGACATCGATTTTTTTTATAAGTAATAACTACCTTTTACAGCTTTCCTGCTAAAATGAAATGATTGTTATGATTCAATAACTGAAAAAAATGGATCAGTTTATGGGACAGCCACCTCACAGATGAAAAATAGGAACATAAACATGGCAGAAGAGTGGAGTGGACAACATAAATTGAAAATCTGCGGGCACTAGGTTGAGTCTGAGATGAAACACTTATTAAGATGACTAATTTTCTATAATTATTATTTCTCAAGTCAATCTGGTTAATTTTCCTATGTGCTTTATTTTAGCATTCCATGAGGGTTTCTCCATATGCCTTCGGGGAAGGACACTAGGATATTTATTTCTTGATTTTCTTTACTTAATGAGTTTTCTGATTTTTATAGCTATACCTGCTTTACCTGTCAGACAAATCCTGTTTTTAAAATCCCTTTCACGTAATTATTTTTTCACAAAGTGGCCCAGAGAGCAATGTTTATTTATTAAACCACTTGAAAATACCACTTTGTTATCATTTGTTCTAGTTTGATAGCTTTGGAAGTTTCTACCATGTTAGATTTATGAAGTATTTCCTAATAAATCCTAATTAGGCTGTAATATACCTAAATTCTCGTCCTTATATGTTTAATTTTGGACATTAAGTACCTACATTTGTATTTTCTATCATCTCTTAAGGTGAACGGTTGAGAAAAATTAATATATCAGAATAGCAGGACAAAAATCGTATCTGTAGGTTTTCTGCCCAGTACACTGTGTTGATCCAGTTACTCTGGCGTAGAAAACACCCCGAAAGACACAGCAGTGCCTTGTGTTTGAAATGCCTCATTCGGTGACTAGTGAACACTCATCTCCACTTATGTTCCTAGAAACCATAAGATCTCTTAACCATTTCCTTT